>JACJUY010001022.1:44244-103086 GCA_014220935.1 Platorchestia sp. MABIK | reverse complement strand
CAGTATCTTCTGTAACGAAGAATTATCGTTGAGACGCAAGATGACGAACTATTTTGGCTTTAAATTCTCTCGGTTTTTGAGGGATTTTAATACTCAAGGGGAAGTTTGTTCCACAGTAAGGCGCCTGATATTGACAGAGCCCTCTGCCCTATGTGAGATGAACGATAGTTGACTAAGACATTGTTGTTTCTGTTCGGCTTTTGGTTGATTACTGTGGGTGGATAGAAACGCACCATCTCAGCATTGCTCTGAGGAAGGTACAACGAGGAGAATACGTATTGGGCCCTCTGCATGAGGAGCCTTTCTTGAACAGGAATCCAACCGAGTTTATAAAGGAGAGGGGTTACGTGATCACTTCTTTTGAAAAAACCGTTGCAAACCACCTTGGCTGCGAAGTTTATGCATTTTTGTAAATCCCTTTGAAGGTATTGAGGTAAGTCTCCCCATACTAGGCTGCAGTAGTCAATGCGCGATAACACCAGGGATTGAATGGCTAATAATCGGGATTTTTCGTCTAGCATACTCTTTAGTAGAGAAAGTTTAGAGAGAAAGTTACCTCTAGATTAACGATCTATTAATGAACTAGGTTTCTCTAATATTGAAGGTATGAAAGCAGAATATAATATGGATTTCAAACATCAAGTTTTACCGAGAAACGAAAACGAAGGATTCAACTTTATTTTTCCCTTGCTCCTTCCCACAAGGTGATGACATTTAAAAAAGCCAGCAACATACGCAGATGCAGCAGAGGATTAAATTGACGGTTCATTCTTCCCAAAGAAGAGAAAAGAAGTATAGTTCGTAGAAATCAGCGTATAGATCACTCTTCATCAACTATCAATTTCGTTTATGTTGCAAATTTCGTCATGTACTCACTTTATTTTATGCCGAAGAAGAGCCCTTCGGCTTTTAGATTTTAAGAGGAAATCAGTATGAGGTGCCAGTCCAGCGTAGGCATGCGATTATAAAAGTTACGAATTACCCTAACCTACTTCAGCAGTTAAATGGCCTTAACACTGACTACGGCGTGCGTCACCGATGGTACACGGAGGTAATTTTTATAAAGCTGCTAAGCGACCAGTAGTCGCAAACTAAATTTTCATAAATACTCAATCAAACCTCAATGAAAGCACGATCCCAGTTCATGTTTGGTATTTTCAAAAAAGTTTACTACAATAATTATTGACTATAAATTTGAGTTTGGCATTGAACTTAATATTTAGTAGTCGCAGTCTAAGTGTTATGGCGTGGTTAAAGTTAATTTGCCCTTGGGCACACTAGGGCTTAAGGTTAATTGGCTCTTGGGCAAGTTAAGGTTCTAGGTTAATTGACCCTTGGGCACGTTAAGGTTTAAGGTTAGGGTTCATACGCTATCAAGGCAAAACCTTGAAAGCCCACCAACGGGCTGTACTAGAACTTTTCACTGGACTGGTCAGGAGCTCGAACATGCATTACGTAAAATGATCAAAATGAAGAAATAACTACACCGTTAAAACAAAAATGTAAGTTAAAGAAATAAAAAATAACCTAATAACAGAGGGGCACAACGGCGCTTGCTGCCAAAATTTCCTCCACTGCCTGACTGATTTTGTTCATAAAAACTACGTTCGAAGTAAGTAAAGATAACATCCATAGGTGTTCATGCGACGTTCCAAATTTTCTCACAAGAGAGTAAGGCAATTTAGGATATTTGATTTTGTTTTTAAACAGGGGAATCGCATACATGCTTTTGCGCCATTTTTATTACGTTGTGTACCAAGGCCGGTTGATTTTTGAGAAGCGTCATCTCGTAACGTCAGAAATTGGAGTTCCGTCTTAAGCAGTGTGCTGTGTTTTTTTTACTCTTGAATATAGGTTAAAGTTAAGGATGTCAGTAGAGGGTAAGCTTCTTGCATTGACTAGTTAATACGAGGGGAATTGAATAACTATTTCTCAGTTGGAATTCACATTAAAAGGTATACTTTTGTCACGCACTGATGATTAAACAGGGAGGGAATTGTTTCGATTAATAATCAACAGGTAAGATCCAGAGAATAAATACTTTAGGAAATCTTCTAGTGAATGTTAATAAATGGGGAATATATTTTTGTGATTGCATTTACCAGTGGAAAAAATTGATTGTCACGGGGTGTAACAAAGCCGGTTGGATTCAAATGTGAATCTTCTAAATCGGCATTTTGTTTGTTTTAAACATGTTAGACGGCGAAACGGCTAAAGTGTCAAATGAGGAACTTTTGTGAAGTCAAGATCAAATGTTTTGTGAATTTGTTTTAATCTTCAGTACAAAACAACTGTTAAATTCATAGGGGGTACAAAATTCATTTCAAGGGGGTTGTCAATCATTTGTTAAATCGCAGAGAATGGGAGGTTAATAGGGAATATACATTAAATCAAAATGTTTGTTCTAAGAGTGGGCGGAACACATTGGTACAGCATCGAAGTACCGCTAAAGTGGGGCGTGTAGAGCGCAAGCGTCATGAAAATCACCCGTACACGAAAATGGGGAACCGGCTTATGGTCCACGCCCAGGGAAGTGGTTAGCTGTGCGGAGCAACGGGTGAAAGTGTAGTTCTTTTTCATCTTTGCCGCGAGCAACACAGTGCAAGAAATAGGATGCCCGCAAGAAACAAGCGGTTGCAATATTGGAACAGCAACCTCTTGCAAAAGTGCTACAATTTGGAGATAGTAGATATGATCTCAGTGTCCTTCCTTGTGTTACGGGTATGATTTGAATTTGTGTCGTTCGTCATCACGTGTCTTGTGCCTCTTTGCTCGCGTAAACAATTTTCCTAGGATTGTGTTTCAAATGAATTTTAGCAATTTGCTTCATGTGTTTTTGTGCCCAAAAAGGTGCGCGTGAAACTCACGTGTTCATACGAAATTTTAAATAAAAGATAATTGAATTGGGCCATCAACAGTTTTCATTGCCCCGTGTTGATCTAGGTGCACTGGAGTAGAGATACGTAGAACAGACCCTTACTGTTTCTATTTTTCCCACCTGTTCTATTTTTCTCCATCTGGGAATTTTCCTCTCTTTAATTTTCCGTTTCCTCTTCCACTTTCCGGGGTTTAAAGCCCTTATGTCTCGTGACATATTAATTTTTTAGAGTTAACTGACTCAGACTCAGAGGAACGGAATATCAATGTGCGGCTACATTTTAATCTGCAAATAAACTTTATACTGAAAAAATCTGCGTTTTCAACGGGTAGTATTTCTAAACAATTTTTGTCCTGCAAGTGAAACATCTAGAGGTATGAGTTCAAAATCACGCGCAAAAGATGTGCAGTTCACCAATTTAACATTTTATATAGAATTCCGTCTATCCTACCTGTTTGCACTTAAAAGCGTCCAGCCTGCTGGAAAGCATTACTAAATAACTTTATTTGTCGTGCATGAAGAGTTCATTTTTGATACCTGCTTAGGAGAATGTCTGCCATGGAAATTATTCCTTCTTCTTTAATCAGTATGTGTTCTTTTAACATGTCTTAGTTGCTTAGAAAAACTTTCGCTGACAGCTGTGCCATTACAACGACAGAAATCATTTTAAAATTTAGCCTTCATATACCTGTAGTTGCAGTATATTTTCGTCTTGAAGATTTATAGACGTCAAAAAGAAATTCCAAGATTATTTTCAGAATTGAATCTAGCGTAAGATTGTTAGAATAAAATGTGAACAAAATCGCGCACAAACTAAATCATGTTCATTTTACTCCTACATTGTATCCATAAAACTTGAATTCAACACTTCGTACTTAAATCTTTTGACGCTGTCACAGTATGAAGGTACACTCCAGCTGAGTTCAACATGTCGACGATTCTTGTCGACTGGCTAGAGGACTTCTATAAAACCAGGTTAATTGGGATAATTTATTAAGTGAGAAGGAATTGTAGAGGAGAGAAAATTTTCATTTCATGAGACAGTCTAACAGGAAATATAATAGGCTCCACGTTGACCATAGCTCGTACAGTCCGATGTATGATACACCTGCTACTTCAGTGCTTGCCTTTGCCACCACCACCGCCTCCCTTGCCACCGCCTCCCTTGCCACCTCCTCCCTTGCCACCGGGCACAGGGAATGGTTCCGGAGCAGGACTAGCGATGGCGCCCACCACCATCATCATCACCACCATGGCGATGAGGCTCAAGTTCTGTAGAAAAATTTAACAATAAAATTTATGATTTAATTACAGAGCTAAAACATGTTCACCAATATTGAGGAAAACCGGTACGCTAAGACCCATTGTGTTAACGCAGATAACATTTGCAAATATAACATTATGATAGCAGAAATCAAAATTGTATACGCACGATTATAATTCTCAAGATAACATCGTAAATCCCAACATGGCGATGGCTACGTAATACCCAATATAGCATCATTATTTACCTTGAAATTGGACTGTATATCGACTGCTCATTATGCTTGAAAATATGTACATTGCTATGATTGTCTAAGATCGTAACAAAGTTCCTACGTTATGATCGTAAAGAACAAGTTCTGAACACTCACGAAGAAAGAGGCCATTGTGCAGGAGTTTCTCGGAGCGATGTCGTTCGAGTGATGCGGGTGGTCGCTGGGCCGCCCTTCATATACCTGACGGAGGCGCTGCAGCAGGCGTTGCAGTTACTACAAGCCGGCTTGTGTCGAGTGACCTTCACTTCGAGTTTTTTTTATGCTTTCAGCAAACGCCGGTTTCAGAGCAGTATTCAGTTTGGCTTTACACACAAGAGAAATAATCCTTGTGTCCTTAATGAAAGGATTCCTTCCTCCAGTACAGAATGTGTATTTTCAGGCTTACAAAAAATGTTAAAGGATGATAAAAAATATTTTTAAAGTAAATTATTGGGTTCACCTTACATGCCATGAAAATTAAATCGTTATTTATCATTTTCATGATTGAATTATTTGTGAGGCTTATGAAACAGGATTTGGGAGTGTAGGTACGATATGTGTTGTCGGTCTCCTCTACACCACGCCTGTGATGACACACGGGTAACACTCACACAATATTTATAAAAACATACGTAAGAACATACATTTTACTTCACATACTATCCGCATAATCGAATGATGCTAACGAGCTCGGGACAATTTTATGAAGTATAGTTGCATCTAGGAATTAATTTGTAAACAAATAAGTTTACTTGTAAACTGTTCTTTAATTGGAGAAGCAGTGACTTTAACGGATTATGTTTTATTGGTATACGCCTGCATCAATCGTGCAACTGCCCTTGCACAATTTTCCGAAAATCAAGTTAAGCAATCTAAGTAAATTGACACAATCTAAAATTGGCACCTGGAAATCCTACCCTGTGCTCCAGTAGTTCTAGATTAGATAAATCTATAAAATCTCTAACCAGTCAATTTTAAAAAATACCGGTTAATGCCCCTCTCATTCGCACACAAGTCGTCACACTGAGCGCATCAATCGACTGGCTGCCACGTCCTACTTTAATTCTTATTTTTTAGCCGTTGCATCTATAATTTTCGCCCCTTCTACAGAAGCTATACAGATTAGATGTTAATTTAAAGACAGAAGCTATACACGGCTAAAGTCATAAAAGCCCTGCCGAAAAATTAAGACTGGGTTGTAACTGCTGCCATAGAGTTTGAAGTGACAATAATTCATGGAATGCACGGACTCATTTCCCAGCCTTACAATTTTTATCCTACCAGATTCACTATGCCCTCAAAAATTTTTTGCCGAGCTTATAAGACCTGATTAAGATTTCAGGTACTATGATGGGTCACTGCTAAGCCCTCTTGCCAGCATGGGGAAGCTCGGAAAAACGACGTATAGGGGAGGGCGAGAGCGGAGGACATGATTCTTCCTCAACGGCCTGAATGAAATAGGAGCATCTTTTGGCATTCGGTGCGATTTTTCAATGTTTCTCCGCAGAGTATTTTAAAATGTTTTTGATCCATAAAAAAAGGACTCTAAAGCCCAAGTTTTCATTTTGAGCCATCAAGGAAAAGAACGACCGACATTTTTAAACCATTCCTCAGAAGTTAGCCTATCGCATTTTCAGATCAGATTCGCTGTGTTTTCCGATTCATATTTTTGCCTAAACATAATTTTTTTTATCGTTTTGAGAAAGTTTATCTAGGGAAAATTAGTTGGAGAAAACGAGAAGTTTTTTTCTAACATAAACTAAAATTTTGAGTCTTTATGATTGTCCTTCACACCTCCATCACAATTCAAGCAAACTTTTTTAAGAAATTTTTGTAAGTCCCCAATAGTCGCACAAAAACTCACATTAGTCGCGTAATTTCTTTCATTAGTGAAGAAACTTTTCCGTACTTACACATTAGAGCTCTTCAGATATTCACGCTAGATGAAAGTGCTTCCGAGCCATTCATTTCAACAATTTCATTTTAGCATTCCAGTTCCTTAAAAATTATAGACACTTCCTAAGAAATAAGTAATTTTATTCAAAACACTTAGCGCTCTTTTCACATGGCCTTTTAAGGCTTCATTTATGGTACTTCCTGCCAACTCCTAAACGATTGTCAAACTACTGTATCGAACGCGCTGCCCTCCAAGTGTCCTCTGAATCAAGTGCAGCGCGCGGCGAGCCCTCGTAAACGTGCTATGTTCTGTCTTCGAAAAATCAACACTCTTTGTCTCGCTTGTGTGTTACGTAATCGAGGTTTGGGTCCGAAAAATGGAGGAAAATAATCACCAAAATCCTGTGAGAAACAACATAAACCGCGAGAAACAAAAATCCTTGAATCTAAACGCAGTCCCGCTTGACGACTACGCATGTTGTTCCGCAGCATGTGTTGCGAGCCGCATGCTGCAGCGCCTCCGTCAGGTATATGAGGGGCAGTCCAGCGACCACCTGCATCACTCGAACGACATCGCTCCGAGTAACTCCTGCACAATGGCCTCTTTCTTCGTGAGTAATTGAAAGAAATTATAAGGGGGAAATTTGGAGTTTTTGTAGTAAATCAAATAATCTAAAATTTGCAACCTAGTATCCGAGTGCCTAGAGTTAAAAAAATTTATATCACTCAAAAATATTTACGTAATGTGCACTTATAAATTGGGAAAATAATACTTAAAGTAATTGGAGTGTTGTCTAAGTTCCGTGCATGATATTGCAGCACAAAATTTCTTAGATATAATTTATCACTTTTCCATGCTACACAGAACTTGAGCCTCATCGCCATGGTGGTGATGATGATGGTGGTGGGCGTCATCGCTAGTCCTGCTCCGGAACCTTTCCCTGTGCCCGGTGGCAAGGGAGGAGGTGGCAAGGGAGGCGGTGGCAAGGGAGGCGGCGGCGGCAAGGGCAAGCACTGAAGTAACAGATGTGCTTCGGACTCGACAGATATCATTAGACTAAAATGTTTTTCAATATTTGGCTTCGATTATTGGCGTCAATAAAAAATAGAAAAATGTAAAATAATGTTTTTATGTACATCTTTCCGTATAACGTCAATTTTCCGGTTCAACAAACTTCACAGTAAAGCTATTGAAGACATGATATGCAAACGCAAGAAGTTTTTCGTAATGAAGGGTCTAGAATAAAGAAAATTTGAGCTAGGCGATACAAATGGTGCCATCTACTGACCTGCGGCATAAATAATCGGCAAATACGATGGCTGATCTTTCTCTCTCTGAATTACATCAATTTTGCCAAGTTAATGTATTTGAAAGCAAACATAAATTAATTGAAGATTGTGCAACCAAATGAACACACATTGTTGGCGCTGAACAAAACTATTTGTAACATTTTCTATCATGTCGGAACGTCGAACAGAGTAAGCTAGTTAGAGAGAAACTGAAAATATACAGAAGTTTCTTTTTTACGGTCACAAAGATATGAATACAAACAGACTGCACAAGCAAAATCAATGGTGCCATGAACATGTTGTGTATCAGGCTTGATTGGAAATGAAGCATTCTTAGATGCCGATGTTTGTTTTGTGCAATACTAACAAATTGCCTTGTGGTTATTATTCCTGCCGCACAAAATTATTCCCATTCCAGTCATCTTGCAGTGTAACTTTTTACATAGTTTTAGTGGGCCTGATTTTGCTTGTAGATTGAATTTACATTTATATCAAGGTGACTACAAAAATTGTCTGTCCACTTTTAGACCGACGATTATGTTCGTTACATCGAAACGCTCCTTATTAGAAACCAACAGTAATGTAGAATTCTACAGAATGGGTGTTTTAATCAATACACGAATTTTCCTTCGTTTATCAAAGCATGATGAACTAGAAAAATTCCTCAAGGTTCAGAAGCTAGAAAAGAAATCAACCGGCCCATTGCTGACGGCGCGTATATTTAACAGCAACTTCCTCTCAGTGATCCATTTTTCTTATCTAAGTTAGTACAAGGGGCGCAAAAGTCACTTTCTATTTTAGACATTTATTACACGTCATCTAATAAAGCTATAAAAATTTATCACATATTCAAGAAATGAGATGATCTTCAAGTTTTATTATTTAAATATGACATTCTTTAAATATTCTCTACTACTATTTAAGCACAAGCGTATATCACGTACGGTATCTTCCGTGATTTTATTCAAATATCTGGCGTAATTCTGTTGATTCCTTCGAAAATGCTTTTTTAACTCATGGAGAGTATTAGGCATCTTGATCTGCTACAGCACTCAATGAAACCAATTGAATTACACACGCATTTCATATTGATCTCAGTTTGCCAAAGCGTTCTCTTGTAAAATTTGCATGAATTAAAAAATAATTAAAATTTTCATTCACGTTTAATTTAACACTTTTAAAATAGCCATAAAGGCCGAATTTGTATTTTTAGATTATGATAGAAGTTTTTTTTTAATTTATTTAATTCGTATAGATTTTATTGATTACGCAAAGAGCGCTAGTAAAATAGAGCTTCAGCTCTAATTCAAAAGTAGCACATTGACACGGGTGCTCGATAGATGTTTAAAATACAGTTTTGCGCAGCAACCGCTACCGCCGCAGTTTTAGATAAGTAAGTTGACGCGGTTAAGAAAGAGCAGCCGGAACCGACTGATCAACCCCGTGGAAGAACAAAATAATAATGTAAGGAAAAGAATGAATAAACACCGTAGAAAGTTCAGTAACTTAAATTGTGCGCGAATATAGGCATTAAGCTGCAAGAACGCACCCCGCAGTATCGCCAACTAATCCCAGAGTTGCAGACGAGTCAGGGCAACAAAACCTCGCAACAGCGTTACGGGGAGAGCAGCCGACCGCTGCCTCCCAGAGTACGTAGCAGTAACTACACCAGCAGCAGTAAGTTAGGGTCGGAGAAGACATTGGGGGCAGAAAAACCATACGAATTAACTTGGGGTGCCGACACGGCGAAGTAGCGAGGTAGAATTTCTGAGCACAGATTTCGTAGTTCAAATATTGAGCTCCACTCACCCAAGTTAGTTTGCACTCGGTGGGTCGTTACATCATTTTAAGAGGTTTATTAAGGAAAAGGAAAAAAGATTAAAACAGTAGTAGAAAGATGTTCAGGCGTAGGTAGGTAACAAAGGTAGGGAGATGAAATCAGCCCTTAGGGCAATTTATCGTAAGCTAGAGAAACTACAGAAGAAACCATTACAGTCTCTTCTAATTTTTAGAAGTTCACCGTTCGCAATTAGGTTTCCAAACCTTCGGTAGCAGCGCGTTTTAAAATCACCCATCGGAGTAGTTTACTGGCATCTAGCGATTTACTACGTTTGAGGTAATTCTTGAAAACCTTAACATCTTCAAGAAAATGATTACCTAAAAATAAAAATAACGAAGTTCACAACCACACGCATTCAAACTGAAATATAGTAAGATAAATAGTAACAGTAAGCAGAAAGAAGTAGATGACCTCGTGGCTACATGTGGTAATTTTTGGTTTTGGTCTCAGCAGCGCCAGCTAATCCCAGGTGCTGCTCAGACTGCCCTCACGTAAAAATGTCCCTTGCCGTATCTGCTCTATGGAAAAAAAATTTTCTCTACCAATGCTCCGTCCAGTTCCAGATCCGCGGCAAACAAATGCCAGCGCGAAAGCGACGGATGGCTCTGCCTCAAAAAGGAATACGAGGAGCGAGTGGGAAGAATTTTACCCACTTTGTCTGCTGTTGACCCGAAATATCTGAATCTTGAAATCATTACAATAATGCAATATTTAGAAAGCCTTCGTTGATTAAATCTTCTAACGAAGTCTCTCTGTACTGCATTACGATCCATTTTGAGAGAAATAGCTTTCCACTTTCTTTGCTCGCTGGGCCTTGCTGTATTTAGATATTTTTTGTGTATGATAATTGTGTAAATTTTGATTACAAAATATGCTTCAAATTCATATCGTCGATACAAGATGAAACTTGAAAATTTTCTCTTTCATTTCGGATGTAACTGATTTCTATAGCTGTATTAGTTGCCGTGTAATAAATGTTCAGAATGGTGAACTGACTTTTGCACTGCCCTGCATCATTAAGAGCTGTTTCCTTTCTCTCAATCGACATCATGTGCTCTCTGAACAAAGGGCAATTGTGAAATTTTGATTAAATCGAAAACTTGAGAGCGCGTTTCAGTACTAGCTAAAATATTTGGTTGAACATTAATTATAGCAAACTGAATAATTATTTGTTGATGTTCATAAATGTAGATACCTACATAGATATTCACTTACCCTCATTTACACACAACTTTTACTACATGTGGGCAAAAGAAGTTTATGTAACATCCCTAAACCTGTCATTTTAATTCGTACAGTTTACGCCAAATTTCCAGTGTCAATTTGCTCAATCAAGTCATACAACGTTCCAGTCAATGATAAATCTTACTTGTCAATTTCTGCAAAACTTTTTTTTTGGAATTGAGAATGAATGAAAAGTTTTAACTTTTCAATGAACTGCAACTTCTAACAAAATTGCCCAATTGTCTACTCTTAAAAACTGTCTAAATAAATTATTCGGAACAGTTTACGAACTGTTTTTCATACGCACGAGCATTCATCGATTTTACAAAGCACAACGAAGATAATAGTACCCTGGAAAATTTAAGGGCATTTTGATGATTTCATTTACTTGTAGTTGTGCAACGAATAAACTTTGAAGCACATATCAAAATGCCCTCCAGCCAACTGCATGGTAAATACTTGTACCAAATAAACTTTTCGACTTATAAACAGATTTACTGCACTCTATGAGAGTGACTGAGACTAATTCTTCACTGCCCACAAACTAGGGGATCTTGGGCCTCAGATTCTATAATATTTACTCTCTCTTTTCTCATCGTTCGAATTATGCGAGTACTTATTTTTACTATGACAAAAACATTCCCTAATTCAGTTTCTTTGTAGATATGCACGAGTGAGAATATTCTAGTTACTTTTGTCTAACGAACCTTATTTAGCTGTCATTACTCATGAACAGCTTATTCACGGGATTTTTAGAAATTTTTCCAGCATGTCATGTATTACATGTCATGTCCTCTTTGAGTAGGACATGGAGGTAACAGAGCTAGGGAGTCGACTATTAAATCAGAAACTAATTTCGATTGGATGCTCAGACAAGATATAGAAAAACAACTAAATAATTTTGGTGAAACAATTTATTGAAGACTGGTAAAATATCCGCCTGCCAATTACAATATCCACGGTATTGCTGCAAAAGTTGATCGCTTATTACGATATCCATCAGTAACTTACACAATTTATATAATCTTCTGCAATTAGAGGCCATAATACAGCACGAGAGTAAGTAATACAATTGATACTAAATGAGAGTTCAAAGAGTCAATAAGTAATAGTTCTTACTCTAGTTGAGGAATTTATGATATAAGGAAACGTTCGCGCTGTCGGCATGGAATGTGATTACAGTCCCATTCTAATCATCGCTCGTTGAGTCCGATGCACAGCTGTTGCTTCAGTGCTTGCCCTTGCCGCCGCCGCCTCCCTTGCCACCGCCGCCCTTGCCACCTCCTCCCTTGCCACCGGGCACAGGAAAAGGTTCCGGAGCAGGACTAGCGATGGCGACCACGACCATCATCATTACCACCATGACGATGAGGCTCAAGTTCTGTGAATAAAATAATGTAATGTCACAGTGAACTAATACGCTAATGGGTGTTTTATACGATTTGTATTTGCAAATTTAATCATTCAATGGAATGTCTTCTTTGTATTTGGAGATCTCTGCGTCACTGAAATTATTCTCTCATAAGAACATTCAATTTGGTTTTTGCCCTTCAAATAAATTCGGGTTGCAATGGTTTATTCATAAAGTTAAATATCTCGCTTGAGTTATTTTTACCTTCTGCTTTTTAATAATTTAATTAAAAATATTAATAATAATTATCACAAAAAAGTTTCCTAGTCCCTATACATCGAACATCGAACATTTTATTGTTTGAAAAGTTCAGTAGTAACACCTTCAATGTGCAACTACATCAGATGGCTTTGTTGAATTCCACAACACGGTACAGATGAAAACTCACGAAGAAAGAGGCCATTATGCAGGAGTTACTCGGAGCGATGTCGTTCGAGTGATGAGGGTGATCGCTGGGCCGCCCCTCATATACCTGACGGAGCCGTCTTGTTAGATACGTTTTTTTTTGTTCTGTGATTAGATGACCGACACCATCCCTTCCCCCCCTTGCTGCACCGGTCCGAACTGCCTCGCCACCGCTTGGCCAAACTGCAGCCGAGCGTTATCGCTCTCCAGTTGGTACAATGTTGCAAAAATCCAGCGATAGCTGAGCGAGAGAACAATTCTAGAAGCGGTGCGAGACGTTCGAGTTCACATGCGGAGTTTTATTCGTTACAATGGTGAAATTGTTACTTCGTTGATGGAAATAACAGACAAGTTTTGAGCTTTTGAACTTGTGTTTACTCGATGAGTTGGTTTGGCAGCGTATGTATTTTAAAACGTCATAAATTGTTGAAAGTGAAGGCAATCGTGCGCCAGCTAATAGCTAACAGAGGAAAGTTTCTTAAACGAACATAACATTTTGTCTTTCGCTTATTGTCTAGCGTCGGAGCTCAGTTCGTATAGTGAAAGCTAGAAATAAAAAATTGACACAATCAGCAATACGCCTGTGTAATCGTGTAATTCGTGTAATTTTTGCAATACGCCTGTGGGATTACTACACGACTAGTGAACACAGCCCGTAAAAAACAAACGGCTTCAATATTTTCTTTAAATAAATCATCCACATGGGGAGGACAAACAAATATATCCATACCCATGGTACTCGCGATTAAAATATTCTTGTAGTTGTGCACGTGTGCAACACGTATCACAGATACGGTTATTAAGCATTTTCAAGAGTGTGACAGAGAGGCGGAACAATCAACCAACAGTTACTGTGCATTATCTACATTGTAATTCTGCTCGTCTGAGGCCTCAGTTAGTTTGTTTCTTGGTTAGTTAGTTAGTTAGTTAGTTAATACGACCGTGACGCTTAAAAACTCTGTGATAAGGAACGTAATAATGCAACGAGACTGGTAATTTAGCTAGCGTCTCCCCAAAAAATGTACTCACACTTTCACTGTCGCTAACTTGCCGCTTTTTATGAATTGCAGGTGTGTTTAATTCATCACAGCATGGCAGGAAATTACCTTTGCTTGCAAAAGATGAAATTTGTCCTGAAATGTTATTGGAAGACCGGAAACGCCATTGAAGTGCTCAGACATGATTCAAAACTGATTTTGTAAAACCGCCATCAACGCACTAGATCATTGCTTGCATCGGAGACAAATTTGAAGCAGATGGAATCATCCAGAACGTCAACAAGAAACGTTCTGGACGACAAAGGACATCCACGAGCCCTGGAAAAGAAGAGCAAGCGCAGGAAACATTCCTTCGATCACCACAGAAATCTCTTCGACTAACTGCTTGCAAAATCCACGTCTCAAGAGATATCGTCTATCGCATCATGAAGTGTCTGCACTGGAAATGCTACATTCGAACATCAATCCATGCTCTCAACGAAGCGTCAAAGACGATCCCGAACGGTGAGTTCGATGCTGTGAATGGTACCTGTCAAAATGTGCATAAGATGCAGGGTTTCTACACAAGATTGTGGGGAGCGATGAATCATCCTTTGAATTAAATGGCTTCATTAATCACCATAATTGCACGTACTGGGGCCCTGTAAATCCTCATGTAACACTTGAACCCCAGGTAAACTTACCAGGAGTAACTGTGTGGTGTAGGATATCTGCAATGGACATCATAGGACTATTATTTTAACGGAACTGTCACTGGTGAGAGTTACCTCAACTTGCTTCAGGAGTTTGTCGGTCCGTAAATATTTCAGAGATGTTTGGTGACCACGACGAGAATTACTTTCAGCAAGATGGAGCACCTCCCCACTACCATCGCATGTATGAGCTCACCTCGCTGCAGCTTTTCAAGACACATGGATTGGAGAAAAGGGTACCATTGAATACCATGCGCGTTCCCCAGACCTCACGCCCATGGACTTCTTTTCATGGGGATATCTCAGAGGCAAAGATTATCCTGACTAAGCCCAGAACAATTGATGCATTGAAATTGGAAATTGAAAGACAATGTCGCAATATTCTTTATGACCTGATAAGTGATGTTTGCGAATCCCTTGGTGGGCGTCATCAGCGTTGTCTGTGTCAAGGGAATGGAAAGACTTAGGAATTAAAAGGGTTTTCTGTTTAAACTTCTTAAATGTATGTCGCCCGGTATTGTGCTCCAGTTTGCTTTTTGTTTGATCATCTTTCTAAATTACTTTAGTCGTGCGTTTAAAGACAACGCCTGCTGAACGGAACACCTTGTATAATACGGTCAATGGAATTTGTGTGTTTGTTCATAGCTTCAGCAGTCACCGCTCGAGGCGGAGGTGCGTTGTGGGTTACAAAACGTAGATGCTTTATTTATCCGTTAGTTTTGACGTGATAGCCGTGCCAATATTTTCTGTTTTCATTATTTCATGTTTTAGTGTATATCACTTTCGTTTTGATATGTTCACCAGTGAGGTCTTCAGTCGACCCCCAGACTGGGATACTCGGGGCAAGCCCAGCCACAACCTTACCGGTTCCTGTATTTTTTAGAAGAATCGATGTTCCACGCAACTTCGAGACTTCCAGTTGAAATCCGAAGTGTGCCAGGAAGCAGCTGTGGGTGGCGGTTTCTGGAAGCCGGATAATTCACTGGTTTCTTTTATTGAGAGCATTTCCTTAGAAATGACTTCGAGTCTTCCTCGGCGTTCATTCAATCCACAACTACGCTTTCACTTCTACATTGGAATCGAAGATCAAGCCGGCTTCAAGCAGTCGACTCTTAACAGCTTTGTTTAATTCTTTATTTCGTTGTTGTGGTAGTACTGAGGTTAGAGTTTTGCGCGAATAGCAAATCGTTTATATTCATTAACTATAGGCGTCCGTATTTATTATTCGATTGTATCTTTTATACAATTCTAATTTCGTGTATTCGTCAAGTGCTCCGCACTAAATTTCATCTAAAATGTTGCACTTCAAGTAAACCGCAAAACCCTATTCTTCTTTCACCCCCGGTTCACCCAAGTCGAATATCCGTAACCTGAACAGTCTGCACCAATATTGTCATCAATTTGAACATTTGTAAACATGATTCTTCAACTTCATTTGTCTTCTTTACTCAAAGCCATTCCATTCCACTCTATGTTCATAAATAATATTTTCCTCGTCATTCGAAGTCAGCACAGTTTTTTGAGACACCCTGTATTTTTACATGAGAATTCAAGCCGTAGAAACAAGAACAAATTCAGTTGCATTTTGCGTCATTATCACTAGTCCTATGTTCGTATGTTCACCTTTCAATGTAAGGAAGCACTAACGAGAGGGTTTTCAGAAATGCGTCACATGGATTATGTTTTCTTAGTCACTTGGAAAAATCCGACTACCACAACGAATCGGAACGCATTTTTTTGTGCTTCCCTCCGAATCATGTTTCGACAATTTACAGAGGGTACTACGATAACCATGCATGAATATCAATTAAGGATATTAAGTTAAGGTATATGAATGCAATTTTCGCTTTCATTTCAATCTAAGTGCGCACAAACGAATGCATTTTTCAACTTAGAGTTACCAAGATTGTGTTCATTTAGTTGCTTATATTTAAATGCACTGTCATAATAAAATTACGCAACGAAGGGAGCTCTTTTTCGTTGTACTTTTCTGTGAATCATTTTCTGATTCCACATTTTACATGGGTATAACGAAACCAATGTGTTGTTATCAATTAGGGATTTTAATGTTAAGGTATTTTAAAACCAATGTTTCAGCATTTAATGTTTGAACTTTATTGGAAATAAACTATTTTTCTTTTCTTTCTTTCTTGTGTGGATCGCGGAATTTTGGAATCGGAAATTTGTTTTTGTCATTGCTACTCTTCATTATTGCCAGAGTGAAACTCACTATAGTAGAAACATGATTATCTCAATGATTATTATCATGACATGACATCGAATAACATTGAGAGGCTAGTGACCACAACGCTTGCCAAAGGCATATATATTATCACGCGTATAGTTGTACTGCACTTAATTAACTACTGGCCACGATTGCTCTGCAGCAACCGGAACCATTGGTGCAGTTTGCTGTTCTGCACCGGCCCTAAACTGCGCTGGCTGCGATCATCTCGAGTCGCTGCTCCTCCAAAAACCTTGTATCGACTGCCAAATATCATGGCATCCATTGTATTAGTTGTAAACTCGTTGCACAATAATATTACCATGGAAAGTACTGCCAGAAATTTGCATTCCCTTGGATGATATCACTAGGATTTTTTTTTGCAATTACGAGTAAAATCTCGAGATCGTTCAGCAGAGAAAATTGATAAAATATCAATAAAAATTTTTGATCAATGCACGAGTAAATATTGACTCCATATTTACTAATGCAACAAATATTCCCATTGAAAAGTTGACCATATATTTGAACATGCTGTATTATAGCACCACTAGGTGTGTATATCAATTGCGTACCGGTATGATTGTGTAACATTTCAATTATTTTTCAATTTTTTTTAAGGTTAATTTTAGCATATATGTTAGAATATCATCATGTAATTATGTGTTTCATTCTTCACAGAGAAGTTAGAAATGCATTCCGGCATTAAAGTTGGTTTCCTAATTATACAACTTACAACCTGACCAAGCGTAGCAATCGCGCAAATGAGCGAGTAGTCAATGTGTTAAGCGCAGAGTTACATGCTATTAGCTGTCATTCTCTATTGCCGATGCTTATACTGACTTACACTCTCTGCCCTGACAATAACACACGTTCTCCCGATTACATGCATAAAATTAATAAGAAAAAACGTTTTAGAACTTTCACACCTTTTCTTTTTCTCCTTATACACCATTCCCGTTCTCTTCAGAAGTGATGCAGAGGGTAGAAGTAGTAATTAGTAGTGCAATTAGTAATTACTGGGAAAGGATCGTGCAAATAATAGATACTATCAGTTCTTTGTCACTTTTACTCTCATCTGCTATACTTCAACTCGGGTGCCTGAGAGTGATTAGTGTCCGAAGCCATGAGACTCGTGTAGCAACTCATGAATGAGCCACTTGAATTTTTACTGTTTCTTTATTGTAATCTACCCATTCAAAGTAGTTTGTTGCCGCACATTTTAAAAATTGGAAAAATTATTTATTTCTGCTAAAATCAGAAATATTAAACATATTTGCTGAAGTTAGAAATGTTGAAAGTGCTTTTTACACACCCAACTTTCTTGTTTGAACTTTTACGACTTAAGGATAAGTATACTTCAAATGATTTTTTCATGCTTTGCAAATGCGTTTGCCAAAGCTCCGCAATATTTCAGTGCGTGCGTCACGAGATGTGCTCGCGCCTTGCCGACTTGTGTTCTCTAGAGAATCTCGAATGGAGATGAGGCACACTTCCACACAAAAATTTACAGGATTTGAATAAGTTCAAACGAGTAATATAATATAGAGCATCATTAACACGCATTGAAATAAAATATTAAAGGAAAATTTTCAAAGGTTATCATCGAGTTTCACTGCCAGAAAAGCAAACAACTTCAAAAACATAATTTCTATGGGCTTTCTTCTGAAGACAGACCTTGTTCACTAAATCATATACATACTTGAAGCAAGATACACTCGCTGGAATTTCTCAAAAGATACCCACACAAATCGCACTCTAATACACAATCGCTATGCAGAAAAATTCGCAATTAAAATTTGTAATCTCCCTTAATAAACTCACAACTATGCTGACAACCCAAATATCAGTTATGCGGGTAATTTACTTTCACAATTGAGAGCATCAACTGTTGCAATATGGACCAAAGGACCGTAGACTTTAACAAAGAAATTCTTAGACATATATACGTTGCAAAAAGAGTTCACAGTAGATAACACAGCACACAATGAATGCTTTCTAAACACACAAAAAATAGTTCAACACTCCTAAAGTTTTTTTTTAATGTTCATCCAGTTCCATTCATTCCAACATCAGTTCTTGATTTGAACACTGGATGCTATGTACAGGATTGGAATTTGTAAGGTAAGCAACAGTTAGAAACAAGTTTTTCCATGCTACCTGCGTACCTCTCGTTAGAATACCGATGAGATTTATTCTTCGCAACATAATACAAACCCTCCACCAGAATTTATGAATTCTATTCTATTCGATATTCTCATTTTGTTTCTAAGTGCGGAATAACAAATATTTTTCCAGCTTTTAAAAAACATTTCAGTATTTACATATATCTTCATTACACAGAAGCTTTCGAACAACTTAACATAATCGAGGTGATATTTTTATAACTTTTTAGCAGTCATCCTAATAACCTTAATCCGTTTTTAGGCGTTGACTTTCTCTAATTATTGTAGATTATTAGAGCTTTTGACGTCATGACAATACAATTTGTGGAACACTGATACAATTCAACAAATTTAAAAAAATGTTCAGTCTTTCCTGTCAACTTATGATCAATATGATTACATCAGTCATTTGATATCGTAGATTATGGAGCTCATGCACTTCTACAGATGAGAACGTCACATCTCTTATATCCTTGATTTCCAAAACTATTTTTCAAGACAAGGCAACATTTGTGACTGAATCTTGAATGACTTTTCTACCCACGACGTGTCTCATGCCGATCATTAATGCCACTATATTTTCTTTTGTTGCATCATCAAATCAACTTGAAATACCTTTTGCACGACCCAGATTTTACTTCTGTTTCTTTGGATGGAAATTAAAATTTCTTGTTCGAACACATATAGCGCTTTTCGAGTCATATCTTGCGATGGTTGCGCGTAAACTGCCTCTATTCATTAAAAGTTTCTTTATTCTTGAGTTCAACCTAGTTCTTCCTATCGAAGGTTAAGAACCATTTTTTAACCAACTGTTAGTTCCTTTCTCTCACCGTCTACCTTAAGAGTCCATGGTTTAATCAAAGATTGACTTTTTAGAAGTACCTTCCCTCTCAAATGATGCTCTCACCAAGTGAAGCCTATTTTTATGGAAGCCTATTTTTCTCATGCAATCAATGAGACATGTTAACAGCCCTGACCAGTAGTTTGAGTTCGTAAAATAAACATCACTTTGGCTGAGGTCAACCCACGCACAGAACCTTTCATCTCAGCTTAAAATATCCAAGCTTTCCTTAAACGGTAAATCTTAGTCTTACGTTCTTAACGTTTCACGAAAAAGATTCCAGATTGTTTGAAACTATTTTCAGCGCAAAATAAATCCCCACAGTAACTTGTTCGCCCTATTATTCGTCGAGTTTAGTAAAAGTGTCTAGTTCAATTTTTTGTCTTTGTATCATCACACAATTTTTAACAACATAAAACACTTAGTCTAATAATTGCTGTGAAATAGAACATTTAACTATTGTATCCTCTATAAAGTATTGCTGCTAAACTGTGGTTGAGGGAGCAAGGACCTTTGTCTCGTTTTACTTGCTCAGTGCCAGAACGCAAAATATTGCGTAACAGCGGAGATGACGTAACTTTGGTCGCAAAATAATTCAACTATCTATTTTCACAAGTGGAGTTACGAGCAGAAACTCAAGCGTAAGTGATGCTGGACCGGATATATGTACCTGATGAAATAAGTTTGTGTCATGGATACTCGGTTTATAGGTATTATGTACAGCTAAAGACGAGCAGCCGCACTCGGGTGCCTGATTCTGGTGCTTCTACATTCAGTATCCCTTAATGCGTTTCCTGCAACGGGTTAAACTGAATTTCAATATTCAATTCAAATTCAAAGTCCCTTGATGTAAGTAATTTTGAAAATAGCGAACATTAACTGGATCGTACCCACGGTAGAGGAAACAAGGTAGGGTCATTTCTATGGGGGAAATTCCACTTCTTCTTGTTCAGGTAGCCAATAGAAAGGCTTTATTTCAAACAAACTTTATGACGTCACCAAACCGCAGTGTCATTAGGCCAATTGTGGAGACGGATTTGGGAGTAGCAGTGCTACCAGAAGCAATATGAGCGCTGCTATTGGTTCGTGGCCGTGACGTCAGCAAACCCACACAGTCGACGAAAAAAAGACTGGTTTGACGCTACCTTGTTTTCTCTACCGTGATCGTACCTTCACTTAGCTTTCATAAAGTATCTATGAAAATTGAGTTAGTGACTGCAGGTCAGTCAGCAGCATTGTGAAAATCCCCTCAGTGAAAACCGGGAGGTCCGTTTGCAGGAAACGTGTTAAGAGAGCGTCTGGAGTCCTCATAATTACTTCTTTTACTTGCATTCCTTACAGAAGTTTTCGTCTACAGCTCAGCTGCGTTGAAACTTTCCCGAAGGAAAATACTTTGCTACCTCTAACATCTTTCTCAATCACACTATTTTTTTCCTCATTTTCGGTATTTTCAGAGCGAGCTTAGTTTCTGTATTCGTGTATGTACAGGAGGTATTTTTTGTAGGTGTATTTTTCATTACTTTTTGCCAGCGCTTTGAAAATAGTGAACTTTTTTTCAATCACTATTTTTGTATAGCTCTATGTTTTATCTCGCACTTTTGTCCAATAGGTGCTCTTCGAATGATGGACGATATTTTCCCAGAAGGCACAATTTGGCCATAGTTGATCTGTTGCTCAGCCTTTTATCATATCATTATCTAGAGTTGCTTTCAATGTAGAGAACTCTAAGCCCTCAAAAGAGTTGCAAGAAAAGTGAACAAAGTTTATACGAGTCTCACACCTTGCATTCGTTCCAATTACTGGAGAAGTAAATGGGTTTCTATTAATGTACCACTTGCTGGTTTTTCAATATTTTGCAAAATCAAAATCATTTTGGACTTGTCGCAAATTTTTAAAACTTGAAAACCTAACACAAGTTCTTCAAAGAGAAGGCCAAAGTCATTGTAATGGAAAAGAAAATATGACTATACGACTGACAAAAAACACATGGTAAATTTTGAATTTTCGAAAGGATAGATACAACAGTTTGAGTGGGCTTTTGAAACGAGAGATTGGAGTTTTCATGAGTTTTATTGTGCCAATTGATTTTCGAGAAAATAAGTAAGGCGCTACGCTAATCATCGCTCATCGAGTCCGATGCACAGCTGTAGCTTCAGTGCTTGCCCTTGCCACCACCGCCGCCTCCCTTGCCACCGCCTCCCTTGCCACCTCCTCCCTTGCCACCGGGCACAGGGAAAGGTTCCGGAGCAGGACTAGCGATGGCGCCCACCACCATCATCATCACCACCATGGCGATGAGGCTCAAGTTCTGGAATAAAAATTTTTGTTAAATAATTGTTGTAATTTTCAATTTAACTCATACTGTATAAAATTGGCCAATTATCTTTTGATGCATTAAAATTATTTCAACAATTGAATAGACGATGACTTTACAAGTGTAATAGTTTTCCACTTGGACAATTTAAGTTAACATTGACAATAACCATTCTTAAACTGATTTTAATGTCGCTTATCAATAAGTCTTCAATGGAATGGGTGAACTATACGTTAACTCACGAAGAAAGAGGCCATTGTGCAGGAGTTACTCGGAGCGATGTCGTTCGAGTGATGCTGGTGGTCGCTGGGCCGCCCCTCATATACCTGACGGCGGCGCTGCAGCAGGCGGGGCGAGTTGCGCAAGACACCGCTAAGTCCAGGTAGCCTAGGCGGTGTCGAAAAAAATTGTATTATACGAAAGACGTTTTTTGAAAACAATATCATGAATACATGTGATAAAAAATATAGTACATGAAACAATTCCAGAAATTCATTTCTTGAAACATGATAGCATTATTTAAGGAACTGGTGTATTCGTGTGAATATATCGATATGGATGGTAAATGGAGATCATTAAGTAACTGGTTCATCACAACAAAGCAGAGCCTTGAATGATACGAATTCGTCTTGTGTAAACCTTAAATGTTACGAAGGAAAATTAGTGCTACAGTTGATACTTAGAAGAACCAAACAATGAGTGACTAGTGTTATAACTAGTACTGTTAAAATATTCTTTTATTCATTGGTTCTCTCCCCCACCTCTTTAGAGTTGAACGACTGACTTTGAGTTCACATCAAATTCACCGATTAGTAATGTGTTAGCGCCAGTCATTTCGAGTTTTTCAGAACTTAAAATAAAGTGTCTTGCTATAGTTGCTCATCTTAATATAATAATTACTCAAGCATACTGAGTTTGCATGCATGGATGGAAAACAAATTGAATGAAACTGAAGATACAGTAGCATAAAGTAAAAAATGAAAAAACAAAAATAAAGAAATAAAGTTCTGAAATGAAGATATAAAGTTTTAAAATGAAGAAATAAAATTACCTCCACATATGTAGCATATAGAAAAGAATCAAGGCTATCCGTGGTGTGATATAAATTTCTCTTATTTGCTCCAATAACAATTAATTGGTGTAAGTAAACAAGGCATGACTCTAGTTCGCCCTCATGTTGCACTTACAGCTAGCTGTACTAGCACACGGGTCATTTATGTGCGTGTGCAAGTGTGCTTGTGGCTGTATGAACACATGCATTCTTGATGCTCTTTACTAATACTAATATTTGCCTTTCAATAAGCTAGCTAACTTGAATAAACAGTGGTATCTTCGTTGAAGAAATAATTCTAGCCTCCACTATCAGATCAGTCCACATTTATCGACGCATCTCAGCTGCATTATCAAACGGAATCCTCACACATCGCAATGTATGACAGATTGTTCGATTTTTTTTTGTGTTCTGAAGTTTCAAGCTCCAAAAAACATTCACAATCAGGTGACTGGTTTTGCTACCAGCTCCCGTGTCGTATTGTGGTCTAATTATTGTTTTTATTATTTTCGTATGGTTAATTGTATTGTTATGTAGTAAAAATTTGTGACATAATTTATGTATACTTCTTTTTATTGTGTAGCGTCTCTTTACAAGTGTACTGTGCATCATAACACTATGCCTAGAACATTATTACAATTAATGGTTTAATGGTATGTATCATCAATGGTATACATCATCCGTGAAATGCCTGAATATGACAAAAATATTTAATTTTGCGCTAAAACGTATTTTATTTATCGTAATAAAATGACCTCAACGAGATCACGAAAGCTAGGCTGGTAAAGGTAGGTTATGTATTGTAAAGTTTTTCATCTTGTTCATCGAAAATGGCACAGACACTCGATTAATATTAAAAAACAGCCGGCAAAATTGACGTAATTGAAAACTTAATTAGAGTAATTTTCTCGTTTAAATAAGCAAAAAAATGTCCATTGATGGCAAACATGTCTTAAGTCATCGTCGAAATTACATTAACCGGTGAAAATGTTGGAAATTTGCGAAATTGTCTTAGCAGGTCTACAACGAACCATTAAGAGAGTCTGAAGCGGTTTGGAGTGACTTGGAGTTCTGTTCAGCATCAAGAGAAGATTTGAGAACGGATAGGGTGTCTGCCTAGAAAGTTAACTATTGTGGCAACGATGGGGGGAGCTGTCAAACATCAAAAGATATAAGTTTGATGAATGTTCTGGGTAATGGGAAAAAGGTTTCTTACCATAAGCGAGTATTTTGAAGGGGATTGAAGTTTTTTACGAGTTGAAAAAACAGATTTATAAAACATTTATTTCGGTTGCTTCGAATTAACCCAAACAGGCGTAGGACAACTGCAGGGCTCATGCAACAGCCATAACGGGACAGGTAATTGGCTCTCCAGCAGCTCAGACATAATGTCAATTTTCAAAGCGTTTCCTCGCACCGTTGCTGTGAGTGCTACTGTAGTAATTCAGTCAGTGCACTACACTGAATGGCATCGGCTGCAATCGTTGACTTGCGACCACAACATTTGTCAAATACGTGTATGCTTGCTTTTAAGTGTGAAAAATAAGGACTTTAGGCGGTATATGAGTCAGTATCGCACGTATAGCTTTACTGCATTGGACTACTCCTGGCCCACGATAGCTCTGCAGTAATCTGAATTTTTGACACATGCAGTGTGCTGCTCTGTACCGGCCCTAAACTGCGCTGGCTGTGTTCAATTGGAGTCGCTGCTCAGCCAAAAACCGTAGAATGGATTGCGAAAAATCTTTGCATATACTTGTCCTGATTTTTAACCCTTCACAGGAAAATTTTAATTTCCATAGTACTACAAAATATTTTTTTTTGTCTTGCGTAATACCCCCGTGAAATTCAATCGCTTCTACAAACTCGAACTTGTGAACAGGGAGTTAATAAAATTAAAGCGTTCACTCTTAAAATAAATTTTTTAATTGTAATTTGTAAAATATACTTCCCATATTCTTCTGATGTACATAGGGAAAAATGTAATAAAATAGGCATTGTTGCAATTATGCATTCAGTGCATCTCGAACTTACAGAATTTTCGGAATGGGTTTTGTTTTCATAGTTTAGCATTTAGCGTGATTTTTCAAAAATTGTCTGTATATTGCGCTTGCGTAATGTTGTAAATTCATATTGAATGTGCAATTATACGCGATTTTCATCGCATTTTCTCTGGATGTGTGATATGCTCTTAAGAAGCACTTGCTCACACTCTGTGTTTTTATTACAATATTTATATATCTACATCGGTATAATTTCAACTTAGCCCCGACGGATATTTCTACAATGAAGATAACACAAGTTCTTGAAATAACAGCCAGAAATAACTATGAGAACAATTCAAAACTCCCAAACCTTTACTCTAATTTTTCATAACGATCTCGTTCTCTTAAGCAGCGATACACTGGGTAGCAGTAGTGTTCCTGTATATTTGTTACAGGCCTCTGGAAGTGGCAATACTAAGCATCAGCAGTTCTTTGACCTGGTCTAAATGCTCTACTCTCACGTAGTTTCCTGTGCGTGATTAGTGTTGGAGGGAATAAGACTTGGAAATCAACTTAGTGATGAACCTCTCTAATTATAATTAGAATGGCCCATTCTTGACAAACTATACATAGTTTGTTTCTGCAGATTTGATACTACTCTTCTTAAAAAAATAAAATCATATTTTGCTTCTGGTAACGTGATCCTTGTCCTCAAATTTGAACTACAACAAATTTAAGGTAAGTTCACCAAGGACTGGCCGCGATTTCTTCTTAGTGTCGTCTTTCCCTGTGCCTGAGCTCTACAATATTTCGGAATGTGAGTTGTTTAGGATGTGTGTTCTTTTCAATTTCTTGTTAAAATATGTCAGAGTTCTCCAGACAGGTAATTATTGAATTTTCTACAATATGCTTTTTTTTCCTGATGCACTGGTTGATTGAACGACGAAATTCATTTCGCTTACTTAGCTCTATCATAGAGGACGAAATGTTGTGATGAAACACTGAAATTACATTGCTCCGGTCTTTCGAAAGTTCAACTGTCATCTATTTTCGAAACGATTTGTGTGCAGTAATTCAAAAGTAATTTACTAGAAATAAATATTTGTGTTTATCGAAACTAGTGGGTGTAGTAGATACTCAAATTATGGTAGTGCAGTTGGCTGGACTGATGCAGATGAAGCGGGTGCTCTGTGTTCAGTATCCATTTAAGGAGCGTTAATCAACAGCTCTCACAATAATATTGTGTCTTTCGATTACGACCGCGTCAGAATTTCTCGCTTACAGCGCAACTGCACTGAACGTTTTCATAGTGAAAATCTAATATTCGCACAGACGTTATTCACACCAGTATTTCTAACCCCGCGTTTCGCATTATCAGAGTGAACTTAGTTTTTCACACAATCATGTCTGTCTTTTTTAAAGAAAATTTTTCACAATTATGATCCAGTTTTTTATTTCTTCGCTATTTTGCACACTATAGGCACACTATCGAATGAAAAGCGCACATTTTGAAAATAGGCGCGCCATCGCAATGCAAGGTCACAGTCATTAGACCCTTGTTATTCAAAATAAGCCATAAGCGGTGCTGGAGTTGTTTAGTTTATTTAAAATTCAAAGTAGTTATGATTTATTTGCTTCACCGTTAAGAATTGCTTTCGGAATAGAATCGTCGAAATTTTCAAAAGGGTTACAAAGAAAGCGGCCAAGGCTTAGAAAAGTTTCCTGCTTTAACTCGTATCTTTAGCATTTCTAAAAGGGAGTAAACAAGAAAATCTTTCTGCTTCATCAAATCATTTTGAAATCTCGCAATCTAATTCAAATCCTTCAAGGACAATAACAAAATCAGTGCAATGGGAATCAGAAACATGACTACACGACTAACCAAAAATGCATGATAAAATTCGAAATTTTTTGAAATAAGTTATAGCAGTTTGAGTTGGTGATGGAAACAAGCGTTTGGAGTTTTCATGAGTTTTATTGTGCCAATCAATCGTCAAGAAATAAATAAGGATCTATGCTAGTCATCGCTCATCGAGTACGATGCACAGCTATTACTTCAGTGCTTGCCCTTGCCACCACCGCCGCCTCCCTTGCCACCGCCTCCCTTGCCACCTCCTCCCTTGCCACCGGGCACAGGGAAAGGTTCTGGAGCAGGACTAGCGATGGCGCCCACCACCATCATCATCACCACCATGGCGATCAGGCTCAAGTTCTGTAAAATAAATCATAGATTAACATTTTTCATAAATTTCAAAAAGATAGAAGTTATAAGGACAATTTTATGAAAACCTGTGAAGTTTTAATCATTTTTGTGTAAATATCATACCATCAGTTAATTATCATTTGTGTATATACCATCAGAGAATCAAAACTGCGTTTTATGGGCGTCAATTGTCTGGATTGTCTTAGCTCCGATTCACGCTCCTAAGTTAGTATCGTAAAGAAAAAGTTCTGGACACTCACGAAGAAAGAGGCCATTGTGCAGGAGTTACTCGGAGCGATGTCGTTCGAGTGATGCGGGTGGTCGCTAGGCCGCCCCTCATATACCTGACGGTGGCGCTGCAGCAGGCTGCGTGTGTTGTGCAATTCGACCACAACTTGTATCACTGGTACGATTGTGCAGAAACTGGAGCTACGTTTGCATTGACTAACGCTCAATCGCGCCGAAAAAATCATGTGAGATTTTTTCCGGCTTTGTTTTAAAAGTTCTGAGCTAATTCTGCTTAGCAAGCTTGCCAATGAAATAGGTAAGAAATTCTTTTCAACTGCTGCGATATACATAACGAATCCTAAAAATTGAAAACTCACCCCNCCCCCCCCCCAATGAAGTACAGTACAGTACATACATTTAGGAAATTCAGCATTTCATTTGAATTTCAAACCTTGACTTTTATCTGAAATCTTAACAGGATTGAATTTGAAATTCAAGTTGTATGATAATTTCGGTATGAAATATTCATTTCGTTGAAACACATATTTACGCGACCTCAAACCGATATCATTCAAGACTAATGATGAAAAAACTTTTAGACGCAAAAAATGAATCATACGATGACTAATATAGTCATGACCATTACAAGCAGAAATTGTACTGATTTTACTAGCTTTCCAAAGTGTTGAAGTTATTCCTGATGCTAAACTAGTGTTCTACAAGCGTTTTACTTGTGATCTGCTGGAGTTCAACTGGTGCTCAACAGGTGTTCAACTCTGTTCTATTGGTGTTTAGCTGATATTCAATTGAAGTTCATTGGTTTTCGACAAGTTTTCAACTGACGTTCAACAGGTATTCAGCTTGTGTTCAACTCTTGTTTAAATGGTGGTCTACAGGCCCCAACATGTCCCTCGGTATTAAATAATAAGGGAATAAAAACTACTTTTACATGTGAGTTTTCAAGTTTTTATTGGTTGTGATAGCCGCTATCGCTAGCGATTAATGGAGAGGGAACGCGGGTATGAACTATGAAGTATGCAACTAAGTTCCCGCGTTTTGTAAAATTCTGTAAAATAATTCTGTTCCCGCGTTTTGTAAAATATTGCGGGTTTGAATCATGGAATTGATTTTTTCGAGAATTAGTTTTCTGATTATTTAGAAAATATATGTTTTCTTCGAGTAAATTTTAGATTATTTTTGTTTATTTTAGGATCATTAAAATGGTATGTCAAGTTGAGAAAAATCAGCATTCAAGAGGCCTCCTTCTTTTTTCTTTTATTCATTGCTCGAAGGCGGTGATGCCTTCTTCTGTTTGCTTTTAATCAAGGTTCTACGACGCAAAAGCTGCTCGCTGCATTCCAGGTGCGTATGGAGAGGGTGCCATAACTGAAAGAGCCGCTCCTGATTACCATGCCAAGTTCAAAAATGAAAATATCACCTCTAAGAGCGACGGTTCTGAACGGTCCATATGAGTTCCATGAAGAGCGACAAAAACCAGCTTTTGCACGAAAATCCTAGTCAATCGACAATGGAACTGACAGAGAAAATGGATTACTCCCACACTACTATAAAGAAGTATCTTCCCTCGATAAGAAAGATTCAGATGTATGGAACATGAGTTCCGTGTGCATTAAGTGACTCCGACAAAAATCACCACGCCACAGTCTTCGCTGGTTTGCGCGCTCGTCGCTGCTCAACTCAAGGACACAAGCAAAGATTTGAAATGTTATACGTGGAATTTTGTTCAATACATGCAGAATTGAAAGCGTGGTTGGATCAATTTTTCGAGTTGAAATCGGTTCAGTTCTACAACGAAGAAATGAAACCTTGTTAAACGTTGGGAAGTTGTTAGCAGCAAGGGTAAAGACTTTATTGATTAATAACACTTTTTTGATTAGACCTCATAAAAATTGTTCTTTTTTTAACGGATGGAACTTTATTGTCCACCAAATATGATTCTTAGAGGCGATCATTACGTCGTATACGACTACGTCGTATACAACTACGTCGTGTGCGAACTTCAACATACGCGTATGAATAATAGTTAAAATGTTCGATTTGATTTGTGAAAAACTGAGCGTGAATGTGACTAATACATTCCCAATTAGTCATTTTTTTGAAATCTCACGATGGAAAAGAGAATAAAATTTAGAAGAATATTTTAACAGGAATAGTTATTAGTAGGTCATTAAAGCATTGGTTGTCTTTTTTTGTCAAATTGACCAATTTTCATCAGTTTAAGTTGAGGTTGGCATGAGCCGATATCATATGATTTGAGAATCGACTGCCTTACTGTTAAAAACTTAATTGATTAACTTCAATTACTGCCATATTGATACATCCACTCAAATAACCTAGGTTCATAAACAATATGTTGTTTTCCTTTTCAGTTTATTTTCAAGAAATGATTTTTCCTGAAAAATTTTTTTTTTCAAGAGACCGCTTCGGCCACCTGGACATTGCGGTGTCTTGCGCAACTCGCCCCGCCTGCTGTAGCGCCTCCGTCAGGTATATAAGGGGCGCCCCAGCGANCCACCCGCATCACTCGAACGACATCGCTCCGAGTAACTCCTGCACAATGGCCTCTTTCTTCGTGAGTAAACGTATAGTTCACCCTCTTGATTAAAGATTTACTTACAGGTTTTGAGTGACATAAAAAGTGACGAAAATCACTGTGAGAATTGTTTCTGACGATGTAAATATGTACATATCATCCAAGTGGAAAACTGTTTGAAAAATATAATTACTGTCTATACAACTGTCGAAATTATTGTGAATGTCTTCTGAATTGGAAGAAAATGTCATGTTTTCATTCAAAATCTAGAGTTAAAGTGTGAGTTTCAATTACTATATTTAATTAAAAAAACTTTCTACCTCAGAACTTGAGCCTCATCGCCATGGTGGTGATGATGATGGTGGTGGGCTCCATCGCCAGTCCTGCTCCGGAACCTTTCCCTGTGCCTGGTGGCAAGGGAGGAGGTGGCAAGGGAGGTGGTGGCAAGGGAGGCGGCGGTGGTGGCAAGGGCAAGCACTGAAGCAGCAGATGTGCATCGTACTCGATGAGCGATGATTAGCATAGAACCTTAAATTTTTTCCCTGATGATCAATTGGCACAATAAAACTCATGAAAACTTCAAACGCTTGTTTCAAATGTCCTTTTAAACTATCGCCATTTCTTACTAAAAAGATGAAATTTATCTGCACTTTAGGTCAGTCGTGTTATCTTCTTGATTTTCAATGCGGTGACTTTGCATTTCTCGTCAATGGATTTATAATATTTTGACAGGCCTTAAAATGGTACAATGAATTGGTAAATTTTGTAGCGTTTTCTCTATCTCAGAATTTCTTAAGGTGAAAATTTTTTTCTTAGTCGGCTTGTTGTTGTTCAAATTTTTCAAGAACAATAATCAAATGATGTTTTCTATACAACCCTGTTCATTTCTTTTATTATTGGCATAAATACACAATGAGAAATTTTCTTAAAATTTGAAAACTTTCGATGCAGCCCTTTTGAGAATTTCAACGACTCTACACCGAAAGCCACTCATAACGTTGGTGTGGAATATAGAGACCACATATCTTTCAAATTATTACAGCCAATCAATAACTCACAGACCTCTGATGTTACATTATTTTGTCCTAAGGAGGCTTGGTGTTTGTGACCTTGCATCGCGACTTCATACTTCGAGTGAAAATGTTCCCCCCTCATTCGAGTAGATGCCTATTGAATAAAAGAGAAAAACAAAAAAATGGAACTGGAATATTTCTGCGAACAAGATCTTTGAACAGGAGTACAAAAGCTACACTCTTTACGACAATACAGAAACTTGGTAAAAGATAATTTGTTGCAAAACGATGTTTCGCTAGTTAACTATTTCCTTCAGAAGAGATTCGAAGCAGCTTAGCTGTAGGCGAGTTTCACTGAAGAGGACGTAATCAAATAAGTGATTTCAACTGTAGACGCTTTTTAATTAAGAGATGCTGAATGCAGAGCGCCCGCATCAGCTGCATCAGTTCAGCCTCTCTCCTCTAACTGAACTACCTTTAATTCAAGTATCCAGGATACAAACTTGGGGGTAATTGTTTTTCGGTACCAACCTTCCCATGTACTTCTAATTCTGTTTCGCGTAAATTTCTTACTGTTAATATTTTCACAGACCAAAGGACCGAACTCATTTTTTGAGAGGGGAAGGCACGACACTGAGAAGGATGAGATAAGTTTGGGACAAAGAGCTGAGACTGGTACACTCTGATACGGATCACGGTAGAGGAAACAAGGTAGGGTCAAACAAGTCTTTTTTTCGTTGACTGTGTGGGTTTGCTGACGTCACGGCCACGAACCAATAGCAGCGTTCATATTGCTTCTCGTAGCACTGCTATTCCCAAATTCGTCTCCACTATTGGCTTAACGACACTGCGGTTTGGTGACATCATAAAATTTGTTTGAAATAAAGCCTTTCTATTGGCTACCCGAACAAGAAGAAGTGTAATTTCCCCCATAGAAATGATCCTACCTTGTTTCCTCTACCGTGATACAGATTCTGCAAAAATGCTGAAGGCATGGCTGAAGTCACGTCGAATGTCGAGCTGGTAGTCAAGAAGAGTGCGAAGTCAGCTGTGATGTCTTTGCAGCTTCTTCAGCTCATTGAAGCAGAATGAAGCATTTTTCGTTGAGGTGCGATAAAGTGGTGCTCTCTCTCTTACTGTAAGGTCAAATCTGTGATTATTGAACAGAGCGTGGAACTAAAGTAAGGTGAGAAGTTTTAGTCTAGGAGTTCTCGCTATGACTGCACAGTGAAAAATGAGTGAAAACTATGGTGTGAAGATTGAAGATGATCGGCAGAGCGTGCTTCTCACGTAGGTCTTGCTGCGGAAGTGGCGGCAGGGTGGCCTATCTAGCCATTGGTTAGTTTGGGGTCGTGTATCGGTGTACGACACTCGCACGAACAACTCGTACTTCGGGCTTCAATGAACAGTTTGACGTCTGACTGTGTCAGCGAGAGTCAGAGTTGCTAAACAAGTTTGACAAGTTCAAACAGCCGCTCTTATAATAATTGGCCAAGATTTTCTGCACGCAACTCTAAAAAAAAAGATGGTTCAACTGTGTCATAACCGAAGTTGTGTCATTTTGGATGTTACGCCACGTTTAACCGTCAGCAGCTCAGAAAGGAGGAAAAACTGATTTCATCGTTCATTCAACCAGAGTTTGTGCAAGCATATGAGTTCTTTAATCTAAGTACAATAATTGAAATACTCTATTTCATTGCAATTTTTCATCAATTGTATGGTGCAACTCTGATTTAGATAAATTGTACCAAAAGTTGAATGAATGCATGTTCTAAATTTACACCGAAATGCTGAAGAACTCTGGTAGAGGCATACAAAACCAAGGAAAAATCGATTTCTGATATAAACTTGCTCAAAAATAACTATAATTTTAACTGTAGATTTAGTATGGTGCCAACAAAAGTGAAAATGATGTATATTCTTCTCATTCGGAAGAACAATTTTGAATCTGCGGTTCCGAACCATTTAGAATGACTGAATAAAGTTATGGAATCAGCACCAACTCGAGTGGCCCATTCATGAGTTGCTACCTGTATTTCATGCCCTCAGACACTAATCACCCTCGGGCACCTGAGTGGGAATCGAGCAGATGAGGGTAAGAGAATCAAAGAAGCCAGTCTCAAATATTAACACCATAAGGCCGAATTACAACTACATGTAATCACTACTACTTGCCACTGTATTGAAGCTGAAGGAAATAGGAACGGTGATTAGACAAACAGTTAAGGTCAGGGAGTTTTGAAAGACTTTCGTCAGAGTTTCTAGCTGTTATTTGAAGAGCGTCGAGTCTCTTCAGTTGCGAAAAAACCTTCGAAGTTGAGAGAAAATCATCCAGATGTTAAAAAAATATATCAATAAATATGGTATTTTGCGGGGAAAATGATCAAGTAAAAAGCATAAGGAACCGTGTTGCATAGTATTTTGCACTGTAAGTGAATACTTACTACAATACACAATGTGAAGTACATATTGCATTTTGCAATGAATTATACTTTTTTTTTATTGAGAACTTTTCAATGTCATCAATAAACCGATTTCGATTTTTTGTTTGCTAGAGCATTACCTGCAAAAAATTGACGGTGATACTACGCAAGGAAATGCAAATTACTAACATCACTATGCATAATGATGATTTTGTTCAACAGGTTAACACTCGGTACAGTAAATGCAATGACTTTTTCAGTCCATACAATGGTTTCTGGCAGAGCGACAACTTCAGTTAATTGAGCTAAGCCAGCACAGTTTAGGGGCCGCTGCAGAGCAGCATACTGCGCCAATAGTTCCGGTTGCTGCACAGCTATCTTGGCAAGGAATAGTTTAATACAGGAAAACTATATTCACGATATATACTGGAGCTCGTACTGCTTAAACATTGGTTGCGATGTGAGCCGCCAGTGTAAATGAAGGGATTTTTTCTAATGCTGCTGACCGACCAGTAGTCACAAACTTAATTTTTATAAATACTTAATCATAGCTAAATGAAAGCACGATCTAGTTTATGTTCACTATTTTCAAAAATGATTGCTGCCATTGACATTAAATTTGAGTTGAATATTGAACTTCAGTTTAACTCAACGCAGTCAACGTGTTTCTAATTCGCATTTCTGTGCTGGTATATATCTGTTTGACACTCATTTCATTCACTTGCTACCCACTGTAATTCAAGGCCACGCAGAAGAGTTTAGAGAACCAATTACAACAGCGGCGCTCGCTGCGACGGGAAAAGAAAATTGCTGTAAAAATTTATTTGAAATCTGAGCTGCTGTATACCTAGAGACTGGTCATGCTTTTTGCTATTGCGTCGAGACTTCGTACTGCAGTTGTGCATCGCCTGCTTTTATTCGTACAGAGATTCAATGCGTTGTATCGCGTAGGGGCGCCCAAAAGAAACGGAACAAGTTTTAAAACTTCTAATTTTCAATTATAAACAAAAACTTCAACTTCATGACACCATCTCATAGCTCTGAGACACTTGTCCAATGTTTTTCCACGGCTTACATTTTTTTTTGCAACCGCATCCCGTGATGCTTGACAGCTGTCAATTGCTTCACTTCTCCCTAAAATTTTGGTCAAACATTTTTCTTTCGTTTCAGCTTTTATTTCATTAGAGAAAATAAAAAGAAATTGAGAGGAGCAAGATCAGGTGTATAAGAGGAGGTAAGGCGCAAGGGTCATGCCTTTTTAATCCAAAATTATCCTTCAGACAGGGCTCTGTTTTTTCAGTTGTCTGTTATCAAGGCAAGCATTTAACCGACGCCCTGTTTATCCTCAGATCTTCCCTTGACGCTGAATGGAACTCTAAGTCACTCCAAACGGTTCCTCAACTTCTCCAATGGTCCATTTTCGATTTCAAAAAAGAAAAAAATTTATTGTCCATTAAGACGATACAAAAATCTACGGCCACAAATCGTCAAGAAGGCTTTGGGAGACTTTTTTAATGAATTTCGTCGGTTTGAGTCGTGGAACGACGAAAACGTGAGAAGTAAAACTTTACAATGTTTCACCTCTCTATACCAATATGATCACAATGTTATTAAATTCTGCTAGGTAAAATGCTACTGTAGTACACACGTAAAGAGACACTCACTATTGAGAGAGCAAGTAAAATCCATACATTGCATAACATAACCTACTTAAAAAACGACGGTACGACAGCAATAATGGCAATAACTCGTCAGTAATACGACACTGGAAAGAGTGTAGAGCCAGTCACTTCGATTGTGAATATTTCCGATGTGATAGCTACTTCCGGGCACAAAAAAATCGAACAATCCGCCATTCACTTCAACGTGTAATGATTACGTTCAATAGTAACAAACAAACAACATCGGCATCTACGGATGCTTTATTTCCAATTGAAGCATGATACATATCACCTTTTACATTGGTTTTTCAAATGCCTTAGAACTAACACCAGGACGCCATGACGCTTTCCCCCGGTCAAAGACCGGTACCCATTTCAGACACCTGGGTAGAGAGGGGTATTGTGCTTAGAATTTTTCTCCTATACCCAACAGAGAAAATCGCCACCAGCGCCGAGACTCGAACCCGGGTCTCCCCGCACGGAGTCAGGTCCTATACACACACGGCTATGGCAAGCTAGTAAGGCTGAAATACGTCGATAAACTGGACTGAGCTGGTATTGGAAGCTAGAATTGTATATATGTACTAAGAATACTATAAATCATCAAAGTTAGTGCATGGTAAATATCGTAGAGCAAATATACGTAGAAGTGCATGCAAGGGCACGAAGGATGCGCGTGTTCGTACAGCCACACGCACACGTGTATACGCACGTAAATGATCCGTGTGCTCGCACAGCTGTGCGCGTGGTGTGCAACACAGGGATAAACCAGTGTCGTGCATCATTTCATTTTTTAAATTGTTTGTTTTAATAGCAACAGGAAGCAAACAAATTACAAGTACACTATTAATCCAACTTTTAAACGTTCCATTCATGCAAGTAACTCTATTTCGACTTTGTAGTAACCTATATTTTCATTTTTACTACTTATTTATAGTTTCATTGAAATGTATTTTTACTTCCAGTAAACTTACGCTTAATGCTCACTTTTGAACCTTATCACACTCAGCTGAAAATTTAATCCAGCTGCTCAACTAATTCGTTGCTTGATTTGAATTGAGAAATAATGTGACAAAATGAATAGTATCATAGTAATCGGTTAATTTTAAGGAAATCTCGTTTTCATGATGAGATGAAGAACTAATAAATAGAAGAATATTTTCGTAACTTTAGTCATAGTATTGCTTATTTATACATTTGTTCTCCTTCGAATCAACTGTTATTAATTTTTATATGTATAAATAGAGGTTTTAAGACGCTGTCGTATAGCTCGAGGATGGACTGTCTTCCAATGAAAAAAGTAAGTAAAGTAAGTAAAGTTTATTGTTTCGCGAAATTAGAAAATTCAGGTTACGACACCAGGAATTTGTCACGATACTAGGAAATTTGGGTTACGAAAAAGGGAAATTCGTTACGATCCATGAAAATTTAAGTTGCGGTGTAGGGAAATTCATCACGATATTTGAAAGTTTAAGTTATGAGAATAGGGAAATGCCAGCAAGGAGAACACACGCGAGAGTGATGGGATAGTCATTAGCACTGTGCCAAAAAGGATGGCGACTCTATGCTGTTCGCACATGTAGGTCTGCACTGAGAGTGAGGGAGCGACGCTGCACCATATTCAAATACTGTGGACATTGCCAAAGTACTCGTTAGGGTATGTGTATACTAGTGACTATCATCAGGATTATTGAAGCATAGAAATGCCGGAATCAACTTCAGCGGCTTAGTTTATGCAAAAACTTCAAACATCTCGTCATTTGATCCAAGGGAAAATCCGCCCATGTCAATATTGTGAACTCATGACTACAACAGATTTATATTTAACATGAGCAGCAAATGTTGCAAACACTAATCACTGAATGTATACTGAGAGCGTGAAGATTTCTTGAACGTCTGGCTTTTGCATTGTTTAGATTTATGTGTTTCTCATGGAACGTGCTAATTATAGCATTGAGTAAGGCTTAGTCAACAACATAGACGTGTTATGCTGAAAAAACTTCATGAATTCATCATTGTTTGCAGTGCGCAGCTCAAAATCAGAAGTGGTTCTTACTGAGACAATTAAAAACAACATTTGCGTAGACTTCATTATATTTTAATGTTTCCTCTAGTCCGCTAGAGCTTATGGTTTAGGAAACGGTTCAATAATATTGCGCATTTATGTCATGAACGTTCACGATGGCAATGCATGCTTTATTTTACTTATTGCATTAGTAAACATTTTCAGCCTGCTTAATACGTTGTATTTTTATTGTGTTAGTCTTACAACTAAATTTTTCAGATTTTCGTGCGTTTTCGTTATTCCCACATATCGTTCACCCCTGTTTCCATGTCTACTTGTCTTTTTCAGCATCCCTGTTTCATTTTTTCTTCGCTGTTTCTATTTCTGTCTCATGGAAGTATAAATTCTCTCTTGGTAGCAAAATTTTTTTATTCTCATAAAAAAGATCAATGTCTTGCGCCAATTGAACTCCGTTTACTATCCAAATCGATGTAGATCTCCACGAAAATAAGCTAGGATCATTCACAATGCGATCATGTTTTCGCCAAATTTTACATGTATTCAAATCAGTATTTTCATGGTATATTTTTTTCAGATAGTGCAATTATCTTCCACGGCTCTACATTGTCCGCAGTATCGACCGCGTGGACAATGCGGTGTCTTGCGCAACACGCCCCGCCTGCTGCAGCGCCTCCATCAGGTATTTGAGGGGCGGCCCAGCGACCACCCGCATCACTCGAACGACATCGCTCCGAGTAACTCCTGCACAATGGCCTCTTTCTNTCGTGAGTTTTTAGAACTTATTTATTACGGTATTAATTTAAAATGTTATACGGAACTGAGACAATCCAGACAATGTACTCGCATAGAGCGCAGTTATCACTCTCAAGTCAAATTATTTAGAAAGTTAGGCTAATTTCGATGGTATTAGCCCAACAATGCACAGAAATTTACGGTCTTTCAACGAATCAATTTTTTATTTTCATGCTTTTTGTAACTGATGAGCGAAATTTTTACAATCGATTCCTTTCACAGAACTTGAGCCTCATCGCCATGGTGGTGATGATGATGGTGGTGGGCGCCATAGCCAGTCCTGCTCCGGAACCTTTCCCTGTGCCCGGTGGCAAGGGAGGAGGTGGCAAGGGAGGCGGAGGCAAGGGAGGCGGTGGTGGCAAGGGCAAGCACTGAAGCAGCAGATGTGCATCGTACTCGATGGGCGATGATTAGCATAGAGCCTTACTAACTTTCTTAATAATCCATTGGCACAATAAAACTCATGAAAACTCCAAACGGTTGTTTTAAACATCCACTGCAGTAATTTAATTCTATAAAAAGTCGATATTATCAATCATTTCAGGTCAGTCGCGTAGTCAAGTTTATGATTCCCTTTGCACTAATCTTGCACTTCTCCGAAGAACTTGAAATAAGTTACCAAGTTTCAAAAAAATCCGATGAATTTGAGTTTCGTTTTCTTAATTTTTAGCCAAAATTCAGCTGCCACTGATTTAAGGAAAACAATCAATGGGGTCAATTGAAGAGTGTTTATATTTTTCATAATTGGTAGCGAGAAAAATCTGTAACTTCTACCTTGGTAGATTTCCTGTCAACCATTCTGAAGATTCTGGTGCCTCTGTACCGAAAGTGACTCATGATGATGTTGTGAAATAGAAACTAAATGTGCTTCAAGTCATTGAACAGAACCAACACCCTACAGTACCTCTGATGACTTGTATTTTCAATTACGAGGGCTTAGTGAGTGTGATATTGCGTTGTAAGGGTTCGCCATTAGATTAAAATGACTTTTATTATGCGAAAACTAAGATTAATTAAAACACTGGCACCTATCATTCGAAACTGCGCCTATTGTACAAAAGAGAGGAGGAAGAAAGAACTGAATTAAAACTGTAAAAATTGAAAAATACTGTTGCCAAAAAGGGCAGATATGTACGAGTACATAAACGAAGCTTACTATAAAATTACAGGAAGTTGAGTTGTAAAGATATTAGCAGCGAACAATGCCTACAGTAGTAAAGTATTTTCCATCAAAAACGTTCAACACAATAGAGCTGTAAGCGAGAAGATCTGAGTCGGACGTAGGTAAAAGAAGCAATAATGATGTACACAATATATTTCACTGTTGGGAACAATAATTCATAATAGCGAGTGCATGTAATATCTTAAATCGCATCCAAAATTATCGCTACGGTACAATACGATAGAGCAACAGTAAAAAAGATAATAATTTAATTTAACCCTTTAGTGTCCAACGTTCCCATTTTGTTAAAATGACTCCAAGCTGCTGCAAAAGCTTACATATTGTTACTTTTGAGTTTGTCTTGCATCGAACACAAGCAGAAATACCTAATCTATATTCTTAATTGGTGTGAGGATTTATTCTTTCATTCTCTATCGTTCTAACGGCGGTCTATTTAGAGCTATTTTCAGCAAAAATAGTTACTATACAAAATGTAAACATTTTAGTTAGACGAAATGATGCACATGGGTCAAATGGGACATGAATAACTTTGTTAATAATTACATAGTAGCATACACGCCCTTTTGATACATATTCTTTCGCAGTTTTGATGGTATGAGCGATTTTGTTCGATGTTCCCAAAATGGGAACGTTGAACACTCCGAGGTGCAGTATGTCATGATATTTTGCAGCCTTTGATGAACGAGTGCAAGCGTGTTCCTGGCTTCACAAACCAACGTGTTCATTTTTCTACTACAATTAAGAGTGGTTTTCAGCCAGTCTAGTCAGTATTCGACTATTCCTTGCTAACGACGGATGCATAGCAAGAGTCACAGATGTAGTGCAGCTGCCTCCACCTGTTTGTGATCAGCTGTGGAAAGTAACGAAGGAATTCGAAAACGATGTGATTGACAAAGATTATGTTCCAGATCAGGTGTGTGGAGAAATTGAAATACATGATAATAAAGCAAACGAAGAGGCAAAAATGGACATTGGTGAAGGTATTCACGAAACTGGCAGGTGGCGCGAAAGAGAAAACGTATCATTAGGTCCTCACTCAATTCTCTCAGGCAACATGGATGAGCATTTAGGCATGAGCATATTCGAAATTTTTCAGTTATTCCTCTCTGAAGAGATGGTCAACCACGTGACGGAGCAAACTAATTTGTACGATAACAAAGATAAGAATGATCAGAATTTCAGAGTGGAGGAAAACGAGATGAGGAAATTCTTAGGATTATCGCTCATCATTGGGTATCATAATATGCTGTCTGAAAATGATTATCGAACCACGGCCGAAAATTTTGAGATACTTATTTTTTCCTAAACTATGAGTAGAGATCGGTTCAAGCTCATACAGAAAGATTTTCATTTGGTCGATAACAATTCGCTGGAAAATTCATAAATGGCCAAGATCTTACAACTACTGAACATGCAAAAATAAAATTGTCAACGATATGGGGTAATCTGTCAGCTTTTGAGCATCGATGAGTCTATGATACCGTACCATGGCCACCATAGCTCGAAACAATTTATAAGAAATACGCCGGTAAGATTTGGCTTCAAGAAATGGATGATGTGGAGTGCTGATGGTTTCCCGTACAATTTTTCAATCTACTGTGGAAAGGATGATAATAGAAAGCTGCCTCTGAGATACCAAGCCGTGAAAAATATGCTTGAGCCCGTCGAAAACAAAGCATAACCTATAGTTTTTTGACAATTTTTTCAGCAGACTCGTAGAGCGTGTGGAACTATCTGAAATAACCAAACAGAGAACTGTCTTCTAATATCAAGGAAACTTTGCGAGAAAGAACTCAGAGGTTACTATGATTACAGATCAAATAGAACAGTTTTATGTGCTCGCTGGAACGACAACCGTACTGTGACGGCTGCTAGTAACTATTATGGCGTTTCACCGATTCAAAAAGTACAGATGTGGGTGAAGAATCAAAGGAAAAAGACCATTGGCCAAACCAATCATGGTCCACATGACTTGTATAATCCCAGTATGGGTGGAGTAGATGTGTGCGACCAAATGTCCTCCTACAGGCCCAGGCCACGATCCTGAAAGTGGTGGTGGAATATATTTTCGCAGTTAAAGAACTTGTCCGTGGTTGCCAGCTTCAGATTCTACCAGCAAGTGAATCCGAACTCAAAGCAGACTCACAAAGACTTGAGAAGAGAGATAGCTCGTACTCTCGTAAAGCTGTCAAGCAAAGGGGAACGGCACAGGAGCCCAGCTTCATCAGTACCAGAGGCTGTTCGCATTGACGACGTAAACCATTTCCTCGAGACTTCCAGTCAAGGAAGAGGTAACATTTGCGGCAAGAATACTCGTCTGAAATGCGTCAAATGCGATAAGCGGTTGGACAAGATGTGCAGTGAGAATTATCATGAGCAATAACTGTATCAATGTGACAAATTTCTACGATTAGCTGAGCGATAGTACGAAAGAATAGTCAGGAAAGCTTTATGGTGAATTACGATTTAGTTTCTTGTTTTATGCCATAATTTTATTAATTATCAAAATGCTCGAATATTGAGCAATAGCATGAGTTTCATTAGCTCATTGAAGCTTAGTAATGTTGAAACAGTGAATGCGCCAAAGGAGAACCTTTATATCTGGATATCATATTTTCGATATATTCTGTACCCCGAAGTGTCTAACGTTCTCATTTTGGGAACATCATAGAAAACAGTAAAGAAAACGGATTTTTGATATTTTATGGTTTTATTTGCACTCAGTAGACTCAATACGCATAACTTTAATGGAGAATTTGTTTAAATTCAACCTATTTCTTGGTGCACTTTTACATGATGAAATCATGTGAAGGGCTTCTCAAGGGCATTACATAACCGGATTTTACCACTCGCTCTTGTATTTTTATGTCTTCTTCTTTGTTATTCTGAGCCTGAGCCAGGTACTCACCACTAAGTTTGTCTTGTTCGGCTGACCTGGAACTTATACTTCATATTTGTTGCATTCGTTCTTTGAAGTATACTTTAGTTCAAATAAAAAACAATGAAAATGCTCAGTTTTTCATAATATTCCTAGTGTTGTAACTTATGCTGTGTTTCACATTTATTCAACCTCTTGTTTTCATTTTTCTGTAAATCTGCGTTCTCTAATCTTCTCTTCCTAATCTTCTTTATTTATTGAGGGTTTAAATCTCTTCTCCGACACATTTTTCTCCTAATCCATTTTAAATGGCAGCTCTTTTAACAAATTTAAGTACCATGACAGTAAGAGGAGTCACTTACTTCCATTCGATTCTCCACATGTGCGCTGCTGAACGCCGAAATTAATTTTAATCAATGAAGCATTTTTAACTTCATTTAGCACTTAAGAAATAACAATTTACCAAAAGGATAAACTAGCAATGAGTAGCGCTCAGGTCTCCAGGGTATGTAAATGATGGAGGTACTTAAGGACGAACACACCAACCAAACTTATAAAACCCTACCAGTACCAGCAAGTTCTTACCAGTGCAAACGAACAAGGAAACAATTTAAAACTCAAAACAAATGAAACCCCTCTTGTGAATTGTATTGCAGCGCGCCACTTCTAGAATTGTTCTCTCTCTTCGCCGCTGTCGGATTTTTGCAACCTTGTACTAACTGGAGTGCGCTTACGCCTGGCTGCAGTTCGGCCAAGGGCAGTGCGGACCGGTGCAGCGAGGGGGGGAAGGGATGGTGTCTGTCAACAGGTCTGGAATTGAAAAAAATGTGTCTCAGACTGCGCCTCCGTCAGGTATATTAGAGGCGGCGCAGCCACCACCCGCATCACTCGAACCACATCGCTCCGAGTAACTCCTGCACAATGGCCTCTTTCTTCGTGAGTATATGAAAACTTAATCAATTTTTGAACGAATTTGAAAGCTCAATATTAAATAATCGAAACTTGCGACAGTTTATCACAGTAACTGCAAGGACGAAAGCTACACACCACTCAATACAGCTTACGGGGCATTTACTAATGTGTTAGAATAAAAATCTTAAGTTATTTAGTTCCTGTTAAATTGGTCTCGTAATATTTCTTAAAACAACTTTAACAAATTTTCAACTTTTCACTACTCCGCAGAACTTGAGCCTCATCGCCATGGTGGTGATGATGATGGTGGTGGGCGCTATCGCTAGTCCTGCTCCGGAACCTTTCCCTNTGTGCCCGGTGGCAAGGGAGGAGGTGGCAAGGGAGGCGGTGGCAAGGGAGGCGGCGGTGGCAAGGGCAAGCACTGAAGCAACATCTGTGCATCATACTCGACGAGCGAAGATTAGATTAGAACTGCATTCACATTATTGACCGACGTCACTAACGTTTTCTGATTAATTTTCCAACTCATGCAAAAACCTATAATGCCGTTCGCTTCATGGGTGTACTCACTTTTAGAAGTAACTAAACAACTTGCGCTGGAATTATAGCTCTTAATATCCTATCTTCACAAGGATTTTTCAATTTACTCTTTTACATTTTGACTTACATTCGAGCATTACGGGAATAACACGGATATTGTAATCCACCAATGGAAATTGTACCAGTTTTTCATAAATTATTAGACATAAATTATCCTGTTGTTTACCTAAACCCCGATTGAGCGTCTAATATTTTGTAATTTACAGTTTACAAGTTGGCTCCTCAACACTGTAACATGCAAGTAACTATCGAAAAGAACATGCTTACCATATGACGAAAAAATGCGTGCTAATTAATAAAAAAGCCTAGAAATAGACCGGATGGAAATTAAACTGTGTTGATTTTCTTTTCTATGGACCAAATGGAAAATTCTTTTTTATGGACCAAATGGAAAATTAACCATTAACACCAACAATGCAGTATCTAGGGTACATGAGTTCAGTGCTGGTGTTGGGGCAGATAAAAATCCGATCTGTCCGCTTGAGAGGCGGACTGCAGATCCACCATGGTCCAAGAGTCGTGCCTTGCGTTCATGAGTCTCAGTCTCGAATCATGTATCATCGTCCTCGAGTCTTATTCTCGAGTCACGTGTCCTCCTCCTCGAGTCTCATTCTCGAGTCATATATCCTCCTTCGAGCCTCATTCTCGAGTCATATCCTCATCCTCGAGTCTCATTCTCGAGTCATATATCCTCATCCTCGAGTCTCATTCTCGTTAAAGGGAAAGCTGTTCCTCGGTAGTGAAGCCGATCCTGGCCATGGATAACTAGTGCCTGAAGTACGGCATAATGGTAGTCCCTGGTGTAAGGCTATACCACGGTAAAGGAAACAAGGTAGGTTCAAACCAGCCTTTTTTTCGTCGACTGTGTGGGTGTGCTGACGTCACGGCAACGAACCAATAGCAGCGCTCATATTGCGTCTGGTAGCACTGCTACCCCCAAATCCGTCTCCACTATTGGCCTAACGACATGCGGTTTGGTGACGTCATAGAGTTAGTTTGAAATAAAGCCTTTCTATTTGCTACCCGAACAAGAAGAAGTGTAATTTCCCCCATAGAAATGACCCTACCTTGTTTCCTCTACCGTGGGCTATACTCAGCACTTCGTCGCTAGGTACAAGTGCCCCAGAGCGCAACAATTATTGACAGAATCCCATCCAGCTTGCGTGCCATTGACATCGGCAAAAAAATGAGGACGGGAGGGATTTATATTCGTGTCAGCCCCTGAGTAAAGCCTTTCAAGTGTTTTGTGTTCCCGATATTAGCTTCTTTCGTGTAGTTGGACGGAAAGAAGTCTAAAAAAACTATTTAAATATTCGACGAAAAAAGTCAGCGCAATGGAACAAAAGTGGGATGTAAATGCCAGTGACTTTTACCGCTGATTTGCTCTTAAACTATAATTCAACTTAATAGCCTATAAGGGATTATCCTAACACTTCTTGATCAATTTTAGGAATTTTTACTAAAATGATGTGATTATAGCGCACCATTGAGGATTGGCAAGTGAAAAATGATCGTCAGACACATAACTGAGAAGAAATTGTTCCCATGCAAATTTACGAACTGGAAAAAGACGTATTCAATTACGCTGACATAGATGTAAGCTCTCGTATATATCAAAAAATGTGAGTGAGCAAAATACACACTGAAGAATTCAAAGCTAAATATCTCGTTGGTTTAGGCGGTAACAGAATATTAATAGCATGAGACACTCCCACGCTTTGGGGCAAATTTATTTTCAAGGGAATAAGAGTGCGTTGTATCAATATTTGCCATACAAAATAATGGCGTGCTCTTTATTTTGTAATACACTGCTGAAGCACATTAAGTGAACGTAATTAACATTATTCACACTCATTTTGTTGTATACTAAAAGCCTGATTCTGCTGGTCTCCAAAGTACAAACTTACAGACTTTGACGCATAAAATGAAAGATTGTTCTGTAACAATATTGCATTTCAGACAAAAAAGTTATTCGAAAGGCCCAGCATGCCCTGCGCATTGAAAGGAACAGTCTTTGTTATCTTACACAAACTTTTTTGCACATATATGTTCAGACTGAAATAGGTGTAAAAGTGGGTTATTGCAAATCCATATGTGTGTCAAAATCTACACTTGCAGCTAATTCAGCCTACTGTGATGAATATTATATTACGATAGGTCATTTATAAAATCAGTTGTTCGAGCATTCTATTCAATGTCTTAGTCCAAAAATTATATTTCTTCACTCTATTCAGAGAGCACATGTTGTCGGTTAGAAGAAGGGAAACAGCTCTTAGTGATACTAACTTAGATACAGAAAGGGTCCACTGAGAAGTAATAACCATGAAATGGTCACGCCTTCATCATTCATTTACCCGATTTAAAAGCGTTGCTGACGGCTATATATGCACAACCGCTGTTTTTATAACGGAGACGTTGTACGGATTACGCCCATTTAGATTGAATAATTTAGAACCTGGATAACTTCATGGTTCAATGGTTCAATGTTGAATTCTGAGCTACTCGACAGTTTGAACTTTAATACCTGATTAAACAACGTTCCATGCTGCGGCCTGCAGTTCGCAGAACCTGTCGCGTTTGGTGGGTTGTTATGGTCTTTAATAGTTAGCAAGTTTGAAACATAGTCTGTGATAGTTAGTAAGTTTAAAACTCTATCTATTATAGTTAACAAGTTCGAAATACGTTCTGTAATAGTTAGCAATACCAGCGATACGGGAATGAGGGTGTGACAATACAGAGAAAGAAACGTTTTCAATAGCTGATAATTTAGGCAAACTGTCATTTTAGCTTCACGGGAATAAAATAATTACCTGAAAGGAATATTTAGAGGTATTTATGTACACAAGAGGTGCTCGTATCGATAATACAAGGATACCGACATTGAGATAAAGATAAACTTAGTAAAAGTTTCGTAGCATAGTTTTTTCAATTTTGAAACAAATATGTCTTGACACTAAAGTTGTTTTATTTTAATTTTATTTTGTGTCTATAAACCTCTGAAATTGAATGTGCTTCAACGATATCTTAAAAAGCAAAAGATTGCTTAAATGGCATGTGACGTCGGAGGAAACTATGGAAAAAATGGTCCTAACAAATTCAAATTTTTACTTACAAAAATCAAATAAATTACGAACAGCAAAAACTTTGATGCTACGAGACGACGGCAGTACGTTTTTCGGATGGTTTCCCAAGAGCCGTTCAGCGGGCAAAACTCTTCAGTGCCTCACTCTGACGCTCCACAGCTTAGTGAGCAAGAAGCCTTGATCGAATGCCTAGCGACCTATTCTGCTGTCATAAAAACTCGTGTTCTCGTAAACAGCATTATACCTGTACTGATCTAACATTTTCTATGGATTATCGACGATTTTAACAGCCCGTGTATAGCATTTGTACTAGACTTATAAAATCCCAGACGTTTTAGTACAGAAGTCAGGGCGGACATAGAGTCTCTACCGTGGGAAGTATTTTGTCATTTACGCTGTTTATCATTCATTTCATACGATAATAATTGTCTCATTCTGTGGCTCAGTTTCAAATATATTGTGTGATGCTTACAGCATTAGTAATGAAATTGGTGCGTATGTTGGGTACAGGGTCAAAACTTTTTACTTCTGTGTTCTTTCAAAAATAACATCTGACAGTAATTTTACGCTCTGCAGTAGATCATCTAGCTATTTTGTAAGAATTACACTTCTTTAAATCAGGCATCAGTACCAGCAAGAACTTCACTGAGTTCGAACAACTAGCACAAGCAGAACAGAAAATTCTTCTCTAACGGTCCTGATATTTGCTTGCTTCCTCTTTTGGACGTTCTGATGTGCGTAATCGAATATCTGTTACAAATGGTAACATTCAACGCCAATTGTGTGATGATAGTTTAATATCACATAAATTATCGGAAAAATAAGGCATCGTCTATGCCACAGCTGGGCATTTCGTTTAATTTGTACATCCTGGTTCAGGTATTTCTTATTTAGCAGTTCAGCTTTCAAAAAACTTCCGTACATGAGGGTTGCTTTGAAAATGGTTCAGATGTAAATTTTTTAGAATTAAGAGTACGTCTTCTTGGCGTACATTTTAGTTTGAATCTTTTGAATTTGTTTACTGTGTTTCTAACTTCCCTACACTGTGCTTTCATTTCTTATTTGATTTATTAGTTAAATCTCGGATTTAAACGTGAAAGCTGAATCTAGAACTTCACACAACTTTTTCTGGAAGCATTCATGAAACAACAGTTCAGTTTTGTTTAAGATAAAGCACTTATTTAACATTGAACAATAAAGAGATCGTTCGTACATTTACCTTCTGGTATTGCATACATCGGTTCGTATCAGTCTTCAATGTAATACTACACAATTTTATTGCAAGTTCATTCTTATGTCCTCACAGTGGACTTACAGTGTATAACAATGACAAAGTTGTTTCAGATTTTCAAAAGTTTTTCACGAGGATTTTGAGTGGTCTGCGCTTGAACCGCGCAAGTTTTGAGTGGTAAGTTGTTCAGACATTAGTTTTATACACTTTTTCACGATTCCTTATGCCTCCATGTGGAGAATTCGCAAATTATGTATTGTACTAACTAGTATTACAGAGGTACGATTAAAATTGCCGAATACTTTTTCAGTTTATTATTGAAGCCAATTGTGGGAATTTATCTCAAAACATTCAATCTAGGTTNCCCACCACCATCATCATCACCACCATGGCGATGAGGCTCAAGTTCTGTGGAGAAATCAGCAGGTAAAAAATATTTTAATGTAATTTTACGATATACTTCGGGACCGATTCTACCAGAAACTAAATTAGTTTCAAATTTTCTGCAGCATTAAAAACACGTCACGCAATTTTTTCAAAGGTAATCAACTTCCTTACTTGCACTAACTCTGATAATCAGCAGTGCGATTAACTATTTTGTGTAAGTTTAAATTTTTTCGATAGAGTTGAAAGTTTTTATTTACTCACGAAGAAAGAGGCCATTGTGCAGGAGTTACTCGGAGCGATGTCGTTCGAGTGATGCTGGTGGTCGCTGGGCCGCCCCTCATATACCTGACGGAGGCGTTGCAGCAGGCGGCTAGCAACACACGACGCTGCGGTTCAATTTGCGATTTCGCCAAGCGGCACCGCGTGTGTTTTCAAGGATTTTGCTTTTTATGCAGGCTTTCGGCGATCGTTTTCTTCCATTTTCCGGACCCAAACCTCGACTACGTGACACGAAAGCGAGTAACAAAGTGCTGAGTTTTGCAGACAGAGCATAGCACGCAGTTTGCGAAGTCTCGGCACCCGATGCACTTGGTTCAGCGGACACTTGAAGGGCAGCGTGTTTGACGTCGGATTTTGATTAGTCGTCAGGAGCTTGGCGAAAAAATCACAACAATAGCCTTAAAATGCTATGTGTAATGAACGGGAAATATATTATGCAAAAAATCTTTTCGAGGAACTGTCACAAATTTTCATGCTATTATATTGTAGAGAAAACACTCACAACTAGGTAGGGATTTTGAAAGTACCCTAATGTAATAATTTGGATCATTTGTTTGAATGATGGGACAATTAAACGAACGGGGAGGGGGGGCAGTAACCTATCTGAGCGGGTAGTTACATACGCCACGACTGAGGGGAGCAGCAGCCCAACTGATAGGGCAGTTACACGACTGATGGGGCAGTACCCAACTGATGGGGAAGTTACCTAACTGATGGGGTAGTTACCCAACTGATGAGGCAGTTACACGAGACCGATGAGGCAGTTACCCAACTGATGTGGCAGTTATACGACTAATTGCGTAGTTATCCAACTGATGGGGCAGTTAACCAACTGATGGGAAAGTTACCCAACTGATGGGGTAGTTACCCAACTGATGGGGAAGTTACCCAACTGATGTGGTAGTTACACGACTGATGCGGCAGTAACAAGATTGATTGGGCAGTTACAAGACTGGTTTTAGAAGTTACATGACTGATGGAAACAGTTACCCATCTGATGCGGTATTTATAGATGACTGATGTGGCGGTTAAACGATTGATTGGGTAGTTACCCGGCTAATGGGGGTAGTTCTTACGCTGATGTACCCAGTTTTACAAGTGATGGACACTTAAATTACTCATGGGACATTTATACAAATGTACGGCGGGTTAAGTACACGAGGTAATCGCAGTAATGACTTTAAACTAATTCAAGACTTAACTAAGATTAGTCCTTAGGACCGAATTATTCATCAGTACATTATCTCGAGCTCATTCAACTCGCTCGGAAATTTGTAGAATCAGCAGTTAGGGAGGAAATTCTGATTTTGAATTAGTAGTGTGCACTGTTATTAATTTTACGCGTGCGTCGTACCAGGCGTGGTTTAGTAAAGAGAACGTTGGTAAATGCTGTGACTCCTCATCGACGATAGATAACCTACCTAAACTCCTACACTAGTAATCGTTTCTTTGTCGCGAACATTTCTCTTTATTGAAGTGTTTTCACACAGATTAATTTCTTCATTTTTATCCAATATGCAGAGAGAAAGATCAGCTTTCGTTTCGTCGTATGTCTATGCCGCAGCTCAGTTGAACGAGCAATTTGTACATCCTTGCTCAAATAATTCTGCATTTAGCATCCCACTTTCAAAAAAGCTTCCGTACCAGAGGGCCCTTTCATTAGGGGTGATATCATACAAGGTGTTTTAGAATTCCGTTGCGGAGTTTTCTAGCAGGTGCTATAGATTATATAAGGTGCTCCAGAATTCGTTAAACTAACTTCAACCAGGCGCGTGGATGTTAACACTCAATGGAAAGGTTTGCAGAAACAGTACAAATGCTGAAAAGACTTGGCGTATTAATCTCTTGGTCCCCCAGATCTCTTGATATGACGCCCGCAGACAGAGGACATATGACGTAGACATAGAGAACACCTAAAGAGTTTTTGTGTATTTAACTCCTATAGTGTCTTCGCCCGGATTCGACCGTCATTTTACAACGTTGCATTTGAGTTGAATTCGGAATTCCTATTGGTAGCAAACCTAGGTAACTTTAGATTTAATGTTTTGACGATTTAAATCTTTTCGGAATTCCATTTTCATTGACCCGACAAAACGCTCTCACTTGAAAGTCTTTGTAACTTTTAATTGAAATATTTTGAATGCCCGTCATATTGGTAAATTTTGCATGTTCAATTCTCAGGGACCTTTAAGTTGAAGTTTTTTCTGAAATATCTGTTAATGAGCATAGGTAGGAAAATTTAGAGATTCAAGGAGGCTGTGTCACAACAAACGATCGCGGTAGCAAAATTAATCTGGAAAAATTAATCATTAATATAAAATCAGTCATTGATGAAGTCAATAAGTCATACAACTACAAGTAGAAGTCAACGAGAACAGAGGCAGTAGATGTAGGTGACTTACGCAAGCAGGCGTTACCCCGGCCAAGATGAGAGACAATTATATGTCAAGAGGCTCCACCCATCGAAAGCGAGAGGTTCTGCGCACTGCCGCACCTACATGCATCGCTGTATAATCAATTTTAATATTTACCCCGGACGGTAGAGCAGAGTTGTACACACGAGACGCCAAAATGGTTGTGTGTGTGGATGGAAATCTTTGGACAGAAGAGTTTACCTAAATTTTTAAAAGTCTTGTGACCAAAATTTATTTACATCAAACTACATCTGTTAGAGTAAAATTTTAATTTTTTCACTTAATTTTTAGCTCGCAATTAAGTCATCAGCTTAAATGCTTCTCGCACATTTAACGTTATGATCAAGTTCAGATGAAAGAATGTAACTTATTCTTGAAATTATGTTTTATTAAGATTTCAAGAATTATTTCTAAGCTGCAACAGTACCATGCAATCGAAACGACTTTTTTGATAATTTGCACGTGAATGTGAAATATTTTATTTCAATGTCACGCAAAATCTAGATTTTTAACACAGTTTTACAATTTGGGTCGATTTCGTGATAATGACTAAAATATAGTGATATTTAATTCGTATTTTATTGTGAATCAGCTGTAGTTCAACATTTTCAATTGAAGAGAGATCTCTTACTCAAAAATGTGCAAACTTTAACCTGCTTGGAGCTGCATAAAAACTAGTGAATGTGATAGCTGCTTGTCAAAAAATTTGCACGGATTAATGCTATGTAACTGTAGGTTTCTTTTGAAAGTTCTTTTTTATTAAATGTTATATTTAACTCGATTAAAAACACGTTATAGACCATCGCGTATAAAGAACTACTTAAAGTTGACAAGATGGCATGGTGATTTGCGAAATTTTCGTAGACAGAAAACTTCTGATCCACTGTCGCATCTAGCTGGATGCAAAAGATGTAGGAGCAGTGCTGTGTACACGCCACAAGCGTCCGACTACGGTGGGGGTGCGCGTCACGTTAGCCGTGCTGCTGCTGCGTGTCGCAGACAGGGCAAGCTGTGAGCACGATCGTTGAATATTAGGGTACATTTACGATCGTGTATTAGGGTACATTTAGGTTCGTGCATTACAGTGCATTAGGGTACATTTTCGATCGTGCATTAGGGTACATCAAATGAAGGTACATTTAGGGAGCTACAGAGAGTATGTGCACAAGTACATTACTGTGAGCAAGCGAACATCGATTGATACAGCCTAAATCTGCTAAGCCATAGAGTTGGGCCGAACAAGTTCGGATTTAATGGAAAATCACAGGCCGCAAGCTGTTTCACTGGAAAATCATCACGAACTTATTACGAATAGAAAAACTGAGCTCTCACCGAGGGTTTTAACACTCCATGCTGAGGGTGGCAAGGAATAATTATGTATCTTTCAGTGAGTTTGAAATTCTTTAAATCAAGTTAATCTGAGTGAACAACGCCGCCTCTGACCTACATAAGAAAGGGTTACGATTTTCCGATGTTTGTATAGAGTAGCTCTGCATCTCTTGTTTTTCTGTACGAATTTAAGGACAATCATTTATTCGTGTTTTGTAAGATTGTGATATTTCCTCTATATCTATTTGATGGATGCACATATATTTAGAAGTGGTACAATGAGGTATGGTAATTTATGTTAAGCACCGTGTCATTGGAATTTTGAGTTTTCCTTTATTTTTACCTCGAGACAAATTTCTATTTTATTTATGCGTGGCAACATTTACTTGATTCTTTCAGTATAAAACACTTGAACTTTTGATACATTGTCGTAATTTTTCCTTGTCGGTCGCACCTATTACAGCGTCTGTTTATGTTCCCTTGTGTCTCTTTCTATTTCTCGAACGCTGTTCCTATCTCTCTCGTAGAAGCTTGAATTGTTCCTTGCGGCCGGTCTATCTTAGTCCCTGGGAGAGACTTCGAGCCCCCGATATCTGCTCACTCCCACTAGATACCGTACCTGCACACCCCCACTAGATACCACACCTGCACACTCCCACTAGATACCGTACCTGCACACCCACACTAGATACCATACCTGCACACTCCCACTAGATACCACACCTGCACACTCCCACTAGATACCATACCTGCACACTCCCACTAGATACCACACCTGCACACTCCCACTAGATACCGTACCTGCACACCCACACTAGATACCGTTTCTGCACACCCACACTAGATACCGTACCTGCACACTCCCACTAGATACCATACCTGCACACTCCCACTAGATACCACACCTGCACACCCCCACTAGATACCATACCTGCACACCCCCACTAGATACCATACCTGCACACTCCCACTAGATACCATACCTGCACACTCCCACTAGATACCATACCTGCACACTCCCACTAGATACCGTCCCTGCACACCCACACTAGATACCGTACCTGCACACTCCCACTAGATACCATACCTGCACACCCGCACTAGATACCGTATCTGGACACCCACACTAGATACCGTGTCTGGACACCCACACTATACACTGCGTTTCATAGCTCATGGAAATTATTTTTTTAATACAATAATAATAAGGAATTCGTCACGCAAACAATTCTCGGAGCGCATTAGTTTTCCCTGACAATTTAATTCTAGATGTGACGCTCTAACAACATCAGTGTGTGCAAATTTCTTAGTTTGGAAGTACTGTTTCGATGCTGAGTGAATGAATCAATTTATGAATATTTTATTATTTTTCATTTGAGGAGTGTATTAGCGAATAACTCTCTTGAATAAGCCCAAGGTTTTGCCTGTAAAATAACTAATTAAACGAAGTGAAGGTCACTTGACACAGTCTGGCTTGCTGCGGCGCCTCCATCAAGTATTTAAAGGGTTGGCCTAGCGACCACCCGCATCACTCGAACGACATCGCTCCGAGTAACTCCTGCACAATGGCCTCCTTCTTCGTGAGTGTTCAGAACGTACATATTCTTAACAATATTAACTTTAGAACTTTGTTCGGAATTTGACAATTTAGATATGTGTAGGTATGATGCGCAATGGACAAACCAATGAATTTTACGATGAATAATGGTGTTATACATGCAATTTCAAATTTAAATCTGCAATTAGACTTATATCATCAATTATAGTGATGCTTAAGTAATCATTATGTCACATTCACACGTATTGAATGCAATAACTGAATAGCTCTTAGCTCTCTGGTTTCCTAACGAATTGTCTCTCAATTTTGAGCTCTCTGTTATCAAATTATGAAATTTTAACGTCTGATTCCCTCCTCAGAACTTGAGCCTCATCGTTATGGTGGTGATGATGATGGTGGTGGGCACCATCGCTGATCCTGCTCCGGAACCTTTCCCTGTGCCCGGTGGCAAGGGAGGAGGTGGCAAGGGAGGCGGTGGCAAGGGAGGCGGCGGTGGTGGCAAGGGCAAGCACTGAAGGAGCAGCTGAGCATCGTACGACAAGCGATGATTGGAATAGGAAAAATCCATATTCCTGGATTTCTAAGATTTTCTTTTTCTATTCTTAAAAAAGTCTTTCATGTCATTTGTTAATTTGGACTCTCATTTAGTAGCAACTCAGCAACATATACAATAATTTCAACCTCTAACTGCAAAATCTCAAATGGGTTTTGCAAGTTCTACATTAATATCGCAATTATGACGCGCGTTTTGCGATAAAAATGCAGGTATTGCAGTGAGCAGGTAGATATTGTACCAGTCTTCAATAAATAACCTAACCATGAGTACTATTTTTATTTTCTTGAATTTTGTGCGAGCGTTTAATGGATATGAGTTTTAGTCGCGATCGTAGCTCCTTCTCTTTCTTTTTACGTCTTCCATCATTATTTACGACAGCCATCTTTATGACTTATTTTCTTTCTAGTGATGCAGGATCAACGTCAGATTTATCATGGAGTTTTATTTGAAGACTGTATAAAATGTAGTCTACTCTGTTCGTCTCTCCATTGTCATTGTTTTATATTTGCCATCGTGACCTCTTCTTGGTACTTCAAAATTCTACAATTCACCGAATGAATACATCATGTAGTTCTGCACAAAACTATATTATGATACGATTCATATCATATGTTCAAGGTTCCAGATTTCAAGGTATTAGGTATCTTTTTAGGTATCGATTGGGCAGCAATTTTAATGCCAATTTCAAACTTCAGTGACAATTCGCAATTCTATCTTCAACCGAGAAGTAAGACAACCTGAACCACATTATGAATTTAATGCCTTAAAGGAAAGAATTCCGATGTTATCAAGTGAATTTGAGATATGATCACCACATAAAAGATGAGCTTTTTGCAAGTGAATCGTTTGCGTCAAAGAAAATCCTATACGTCAAAGATAATCCAACGAGTGAATGAGAGGCATGAAAAAGGCTCATGTGAACACATTGGAATAATGGCACCTAGCTTGCTCGGCGAGGGTTCCTGGTTAGCGATTGGAATGAGAACTTTAAGCTTGTTAACAAGTCACTTGAACTTCGTTATTGAATGAGAACGAGGGGTTTAAAGCTGCCCATAGACGATCAATTTAATTGTCAACATCATTGACTCAATATTTTGATAAGATTTTTTATCGTCCACAAACGGCGTCAATCGTTTCATCAATATAATTGATGAAAACCAGTCATTTGCTCTGCGGACGCCTTTCGTGATGGTCGATGAAGAAATTACCATTGTAACGCTAGCCTTGACACTTTCATCTCTCAGAAAATTCCCGCGTAAACGTAAGACATCAGCTGAAAACAAACTCAGGGAACGTGGCAGAATATTCGGTACCGACGCATTGCTCAAGGAATTGCGTACAAATGAGCTAGAAGATTTTAAGAACTATCTTTGAATGGACACTACATCATTTGGTGAACTATTGCATCTGGTCACTCCATAAATAGAACCAAGTACGAAGAACCAAGTAGTGGAAAGTACGTAGTTTTTACTTTTCAAGAAAATTTAAACAAGTAGGTTATCAATTACTAGTAAAGTAACTCAACTACATTCAAATAATATAATAAAACATCAAAAGTTCCAGACATTTGAAGCAGCGTCCTCCAGCAGGCAAAAAGTACTAGATCTGCGTGTACACAAAAATGAAATTCCAAGTATTCCCAGGTTTATGCACTACGACTTTCAGAGCTAAGAATGAAATATTGACGAACCATCAATAAAAACTCTAAATGATTTGATTGCGTCAAACAATGAGTCAATTAATTGACGGTCGTCAATCAAGCCCACAGACGATCAATTAAATTGTCAATATTCATCATTGTCAATTATATTGACAATAAAATTGATCGTCTATGGGCCGCTTAAGACAGGATGGATGCTCGCCGTGCGCTAAAGGCAGGTGGAGCGGTAGTAACAACTTTTGTGACTCACCGAGTGGTTAGGAATGCCGGGCTCAGACATTTGAAGGCAGCACGTTCTCAATAGTAACCGAACTAGCAACGTCGTTGTATGATTATGTCCTAAGTCACATTCCCAATTGTAAATTTGATAAACATTTAAATTAGCTATTAATAACAATTTATTTGATTTTCCTAACGAATAGAACTAAATAATGACTGAATAAGAATGCTACAAAACGAGTTCCTCTTGGCGTCGACATCTGGCATATTCTTTGGGTAGGGGCTCTCCGTTTTGGAGTCGTTTTATCCGTAGCCTAGGATTCAATGCTTGTGTAAACTCTGTAGCAGTGGGGAATGGCAGCACTTCGGTTAGAGTCACTATATCAGGAAAGTTCTTCACTGCCTCATTTGAGCGTGATGTTTCAATTCTAGTATATATAGAATGTTACGAGATAGATCATAGCTTTCTAATCTTAGTGTCGACTTCTCGGCACTCTAGCATGCATGCACCAATCATAGAGAACATGCGTGCCACATGACCAATTTATAAAAATTTTCCACTTTAATCATAATCTTATATAGAATTTGTAAGTATTGATGGCTAAAAAAATCATTTAGATCAGAGGCTAAAAAAGATGTTCTCACTTACATCTACTGTATTAAGATAAAAACGAAATAACCATTTTTGCTTTAGCAAATTTGAACTTTCACATTATCCGAACAATGTGAACAGGGAAGGTAAATGTTATAGAAATTCGGGCCCAAATTCCTTTTAGTTTGTGATCAGTGAAGTACTAGCTTGAGGGACTCTCAGGAAACGCAAGTAAATCTGTTTACAAGGTGATAAAGTTAAAAATATTTAGTGTAAAGTAGACTAGTGAGCTGTTCGGTTTGAACTTTAAAGCTTGTCCGTCGCATAACATCAAGAGAATGGAATCATCAAAATGCTCATTCATTTCATTGTTAGCTAAAAGCATCATTCTGTAATGTAAAAGCAATGATTGCTCGTGCACGTAAAATATAGATCGTAAAATGAGAATGATAAAAGGTGTCAGTTTCAGATTCGCAATGTAGACACTACTAAAGTTCCTTTCGGGGTTGTAGCCCGCTGAAGTATTTAAAGTTTTTCTCGGAATCTCCCCGAAGTTCAAATATTGCACGGTAAACAGCATTGAAGTTTAAGGATAACAAATCGATACGAAAGATTTGGTATGAACCGTGCATGTACAAGGCATCTGTATTTAGCGGGTAAAATTAAAAGTTATGCCAAAAATGTTCGCGTAAGTACACAGTCTGCTTTCACTGTGAAGAACATATTTTTGTATTTTACACTATGCATCGTCATTCCATTCAAAAATATCTGTGACATACTTACATCATGTGATGAGATGAGGAGGCATTTCATACATATCGTTTCATGTGCTCATTGTTACACACGAAATGAATAATAGGTCTGTTGGGGGCGCAGCAGATATTTTTGACCGCCGCGTACACAAGCAATGCAAGCGTAAACGGAGTAAATTTATGATCACAAGTTTTTGTTCTGTTCTTGATTAACTCGTTTTCATCGTAATGAGAGCATTTCCTAAATGCACTCATCAAAACCTACAAGAATTTCCCTCAATTAGAAAGGCTGAAACCGAATTTTCATCTCTATGCTAACGATTTTGATACTTGTCTCTCATTGCTGACTTACTCTATTCTATGTATGTTCAAATATTGATAAAAATTTGTAGGAAATTGTAGCGTTCAACGTCAACACGTATATCATACATTTGAATACATTTTTTCGCCATTTGTGTGTAGTTTCGAGAGAGAAGGGTCAGCCATCGTTTTGCCATTAAGTTATGCAGCAGCCGGAAAATGGAGCCATTTGTATAACCTAGTTCAGATATTCTTTTGTTTGCAATCCCGCTTTCGAAAAAATATTGGTACATGAGGGTCACAGTTTTTGGTGATTTAGTTGTGAAGTTTTTAAATCGAATGTATTAAATGAGAGCTCAAAATCATCAGCTTTGTTTTGGTTTTAAGCCTTTTTTGTTTTTAATGTTTCAGAATTTTCGAAAGCTACTATTTTTGATTGATTTAATAGTTAAATCTCAAATTCGAACATGAAAGCTCTATCAACAATATCATATAACTATCCGTTGGAATATTTACAAAAATACAGTGAAGTTTTAATCAAACAGAAATATGTAATCAAAATCAACACTTTGACTAAAACGTGCGCCACCGGTGGTTACGGAGGGGATTTTCGTAATGCTGCACACCGAACAGTAGTCACAAATTCAATTTTTGAAAAATACTAACTTAAAGCTAAATGAAGGTACTATCCAGTTCATGTTTGTTATTTCAAAATTGCTAACTACAGTCCAGTTGACTTTACATTCGACTTGAATATTGAACTTCAGTAACCAATTGCCGTCAAAGTGTTAAACGATGAACGGTACTCTAATTAATTTCAGTTATTATATATATATAAGTTCGTATCTTTTTACACTCTAACACAACATAATTCTATTGCGAGTTCATTTTTTCGTCCCCACACTGATCTTGTTGTATATAAAAACTACAGGGCTGGTACAAATTTATTCGCTGCTTTTACCGAGCCTATCTATTTGAGTGATACACTACTCGGACGTTGAGGGTATTTTCTTTATAAACAAACGTTTCATTATTCTATATAATTTTTTGCTCACTTGAAAAACTTACAAGTGACGCTGCAATAACTAGTTTCACGGAGGAATAATTTAAATGACGTGGTACATTTACAAGTTTTATTGAAGCCAATTGGATCGAATTATCTCAAAATATCCAATCTAGGTTACGTTTTGGTTGGGTCCTCTTTTCAGTGCTTGCCCTTGCCACCGCCGCCTCCCTTGCCACCGCCTCCTTTGCCACCTCCTCCCTTGCCACCGGGCA
>JACJUY010001022.1:23361-43470 GCA_014220935.1 Platorchestia sp. MABIK | reverse complement strand
TAATACAACACTGAAATGAGCACACGGCCTTTGTTGAAACAATTAATGTATTAGTATATTAAGCCTACGTAAGGCAATTCTCACATGTTAACTCCTTCACTGCGGCTGGTTAAACTTCAGTTTTATATCAAATTCAAATTTGAAGTTAGTTGTAGTTAGCTTTGTTGAAAATAGCAAACATTAATTGGATCGTTCTTTCATTTAGTCTTGATCAAGTATTTATAAAAATTAAGTTTGTGACTACTGGTTGGTTAGCAGCGTTATGAAAACTCCCTCAGTGACCACCGGTGGGTCACGTCGCAGTCAAAGTGTTTAGAAATGCTTTTTTGAAATATACCTTGTACCAAGAACCCATTTGACGACTGGTGAACAAATGATGTCTCATATTTCCGCATAAATAACCACAGAGAATCAAAATGTACACAATGCTGCACCAAAGTTAGACACAAAGACACTTTCACACTCGTATATACTCTAAAGCAAGACTTGTTTTTACTAAAAATTCCAATGAGATTCGGCTTCATGTGCGAAGGACAACATGTGTTGTTCTTTTGACCATTGAAGGGTTGTTCCGTATGATTTTTGAAGAGGTATTGGATTGTCATAGCAAAAATATGATTATGAAATGATGAAATTTTAAATTTCAGTATAAAGAACATTGACCATTGGCTATTGTTTTGTATGCAATTATCGGCATGAAGGCTGATCAGTATCACTCCAGCTTGTCAGCCTATTCCATCTAAAGCTGGGGTTGCCAACCTGGGGCACGCCTGGATGTATTTTTAATGTTAACAAGAAAAGGAATTTTTATGTTGGTATGTTATTATTTCTTATTATTTATGTTTATACATCATTGAATATATTTTTTCAAATAGGGTACATGCCTATCTGTCGAAATACTGAAGTTGTACAAGGTGAGAGAAAGGTTGAGACATTCTCACATATAGAGCATTCAGAGGCTTCAGTGTACAGTTCGGTAGGTAGCGTCGACGTACTGAGATGCGCCATGACAATATTATTATTACCAGGTATACATGCATATGAACACCTACACATACTCGTTATGGTGGCAATAGTACATTAAAGCTTAGAGTTAAACAGAAAAGCAGATACAAGCCGAATGACTCACTTCTGCGTTACTGCCCAATTCGCGTGTTGTTAAACGTCAGTCACGCACAGGCATCAGAGAAGGAGTATAGAGTCGGAGGAGGAAGACCAGTCGCAAAATTGCACACATTGTTTCCAGTCCCGTGACTGCGTCCAAATGCCTTTTTGGAGTTGATAAAAAGTTTTAGTTGGTTCATACTCATAATAAACAGCATAATTATCTGATGCCTAAAAGGGATTAAATGTATTCATGAAATTCATTATTCACTACCTTCTCGTGCGCACATATTTACACATAAGTATTTATTAGCAACTTTTTCGAGAATATTCAAGCTCATCAAAATCAATTGAAAAGAGAAAAAGATTATGAATAAATTACAGCATTGCTACGATAACTACAGCATTTCGAGTACATCGTTTATACCTCTTATAATTAGGTTTTATTGAACAGGTCGCTCTAAAGACAACTCCTTTGCAAACGCATTCGTTCGTTCGTGACATGGACAAAGTCTGTCAAACACTGCCGTTTACTTAACCCTGTTTAAATTTTCGCTAGAACATCTATCTGGTAAATGGCTGAATACATACCAACTTCCAAGAGCACACCACAATTACCATGTGTAATAAATTGATTGAAATTAAATTGTATCATGTACGCTCATTAATACATCACAGTGCTTGCGGGTATGGTTAATGAAGAGTAAACCCCTGAAATGATAACTGTGTGGATTCTAAAGATTATATCCCAAAAATCCTAACTGTAGTCCAACAGCAGAACTATATTTTAATTATATTTTATCGAATTTTAACGATTGAACTAAATTCTAATGATAGACCAGTATACTGGCTGTAGAAATATATTTTAACTATAGAACTTTGGTTTAAGATTAGAACTATATTTCAGCCATACAACTATATCCTTATAACTATTTTTGAAGAATGGATGCATTGCCGCAACATCAGCTTCTCTGCTGCAGACTGGCATGTTGGGTCCGCTTTGATTACTCTTCCGAAGTCTTATTTTAACAAATCAACACAAGACTCTCAGAGCAGCCAAAGGTTCAAATTTATAAATCACTAACGTAGACAGCCCTTCAAAAATGACGGGATTCCATATTTTCTTTAGAGTTTAGACTAATTTTCCAAGCACGTATGACAAACGCACAGATACATCCATCCTAATAGTCCTAGCGAATAAAATATTCTTGTGTGTAATACTTGTGCACTGATGAAACTCGTTTCAGAGATAGGACCATTAAGCATTCTTTTAGGAGCGTGAATGAGAGATGGACCAACCAATTTAATGTGTTCGATGAGATTCCCATTGAAATAACAAATGAGAAATTACGCGCAAAAAATAAATAAATTTGTTCATTACTATGTAGTGCACACGACCCATCAAAAATGACGGGATTCGATAGCTTCCGGTAATAAGTCTCAATATATGGATGTTAATTAAGCATCCTTAAGAACGTCACAGAAACATGCCACAACTAAGCAAGCAATAACTGCGAATTATCAATTAATTTTATTATTGTCAGATAGGAAGTTTTTGAAAAAAAAAATTGCTGTATCGTTTTCAATGCTGTAAGCTGCATTTTCTTAACAATAGATTCAATTTTCACTCAGGATTTTTATCTTATAGAAAAAAGTCAGCTGATGGCAGGTACTTCATATCATTTTAATGGTATCTATGACACCAACAAAGCAAACAATTCCCTGGGATTATTATAACATAGGAGAAATTACGCACAGAAATGCATTTATTTATAAATTTATGGAGACACAAGGCGTTTGATTATGGTGTTTATGAATTTAAAGAGATACCTGGCGTTTTATCACATAGTATTGATTTACCGCGACGCAACAGTACAGCTAGCAGCAAAAGTTTTTCCGTGCTTTTGGGGACCTTCGGAATTACTGTGTACCTCTACGACGACGTAGATTGATTCAACATTCGCCCGTGTTGAATCTTCAAGAATTTTTTCTGTGATATCAACGAGGGATAAACTCTGCATTAGTGTAAAGAATGGCGTACTGAAAACTCTGGAGTCTCTGATGAAACGCTAATTTACTGTTTTTAGGGGTGACATTCCACTTATAAGACCAAGAAATATCGTCATAATCCGAGTTGCTCAGAATTACCAGCGCGTTTTCAAGCTTTAGTATACAACAGGTGTTAAATTTTTTCGCTTGCTTTTGATTACACAAAACTCAAATATTAATTGAGTTAATCTAATTCAAAACCTAGACATAAAACCTGAATTTCGATCTTACGATCTTAATTTCAACATCAACCTTACAAGGAAATCACTATTACAAAAGTCACTATTATAAAAGGAGCCGCGTCCGTCCGTCCGTCTGTGTGACCCCCTCTTCTAATCGTTAGCTTTGATGGCAACAAGAATGAAGATTAAGAAATGCAAAAAATTATTCTATTGCATTATTTTTCTGCGGCGATTCAATTCCCTTTCACTCGCATTATGGCATCCAGAATACGCAATCGGCTTATTTTTACAAATAGAATTTTTTTTTGAGCTTTCCCTGTTGAAATTCATCATTTTGCTTTGATACTTTTAATTTATGATAAGAAAAAAATGTTTTAAATTCGTTTAACCAGTAACCTGGCCACCACTTAGTATAAGGCCCAAGATTTTGGAACTTGAGTTATTGTTTTCGAAATTGTGATTTTCTCGAAAAGCTTCGAAAAGATAATGGACGACATTTAAGAATAAAATTCCGGCAAAAGAGGCCGCCATAGAAAGAAATGTGTCCAACTGCAAGAGAGAAGTAGCAAGACTTCGACAGCAAGAAAAACGCCGAAGACGATCGGATGAACAACGCGAAATGGCAAAACGAAGCAATGCTGCTCGGCAACGAGAAGCTAGAGCTAAATTGACCCTTGAACGGCGTTTGGAAATTCTACGGAATTAGCAGCACCCGTGGAAATTTCACGGACAATGTTATCGTTAAGCTAGGTGGACCCGTGAACAAATTCCGTCAACATTACCTAACCTAACCTATCCTAACCGAACCTATCTGACATATTTGTTTTGGACAGAAAACCCATGAAATGGAATCGTCATCATTACCTTCAAGTAAATCTCTTAGGGCCTGAGGATAAGGCTGCAATGCAGGGACACTGACTTTCCCATTGTGACAACAGTTCTCATCATCATTCCTAAATCTAAATGCCTCACAGTTTTCACATCTCAAATTCATTTCACCGATGTGAAATGGTTCTATATCAATAATATTAGCTTTGTCAACAATTGCTCCATTTCTTCGGATGCGCTGTCTCTGCAATTGATTCTGCCTTAAATGGTTACCTGAAACAGGATTCAGATTTTCAATTCTCTGCCTATATCTCTCTCTTTGGTTTTGATGATAATTCATTCTGTCATATTCATTCGATCATGTTCTGTTGTCTTTGCTGATACAAAGTTCTCTGACGCTCTAGGTTCTGTGCCCGCTTCTTCTCGTCTATATTTTCACGCATGAATTGTTTTCTTCGACTGTCTCGCTGAAGGTACTCTTCACGTTGTGCATCGTTCAATGCAGTTCGCCTCACTTGCTGACGTTGCCTGTCACTCTCAAGGATTTCCTGTCGTTGTTCATTAAGAATTCGCTGCCGGTAGAGTCTCATCCTATCGCGAGTAGCTTCAAATTTTCGCTCTATTGCGTGGTACGTCAACAGTCTTTCTGTTGCTGCGATAAACTTCCATTAATTTCCCAAATTTCTGATGGCTGCGTGGCGAAGTAGCAAAACTTTCAATAGTAGTCAAGCGGAGAAGCGATTGTGCTAAAAAGCTAACGAAATTTTGGAATCCGCGACAGAACTACGTTTCGCAAGTATCTGTGATACGCGAGCTCTGTTTATTCGAGTGAAGAATTATTTTTCCTCAGTAGAAAAGAAACATCAGTCGACCCATCTTGGCGATGGCCTAACAGCGTTCTTTTGATGTAACACTTATCATTCGGGTTCCATGATACCGCCGACTCGGATGAGAGCGTAACGGACGGACTAACGGAGGAACAAGCAGAATATTATATAGAAAATGCAGAGCAACACCGAGTAGCTAGAGAGAGCTTAACACATGAAAGAAGCGAGGAAATTCTTCGGCATGACGCTGAACATCATCGAGTGGAACGAGAGAATTGAAAAACTCAAGAAAGAAGGAATGAAATTCTTCAGATCGATGCGGAACAATTAGATCGGTTTGTCTCTCAAAAACCGAAGATATTTTATTAACCTTATATTAACGGGCATTCCACTAGTGATATTTAAATTCTCTCCAGTGAAGTTCACTTCAATAAAATTAATTACCTAAATAATGGCACATACGGCACCTAACAATTACTTCCCTCAGAAGATTCCATATATGCGAAAATTAGAACTTCCTGAACTTCATCCAGAACTATTGTGCAAATTATGCAAGGCACGGAAGCCTATTTTTCGTCCTAATTGATTTTACAGTGTATTGAATTAAATTATTAATTTACGAATGCCCTCTGACAATAAATTTTTGAAAATATTGAATGCCAAAAGTGAATTGTTATTATAAATTTTGAAAAGGAATTCAATCGCATCACAAAACTCAGACAAAAAACTGAAAAATATATATTACATGCGACTTAAATATCATACGCTAACATACGAGCTTGTGGTATGATACGCGACTTTAACATCATACATACGCTAACACACGAGCTTGTGGTTTGATACGATTGTGGAATCCTAGTTGATGAAACCAAGCTTTTGAAAAGTTCACTTGGTGATATCCAATGTTGAAACTGCTGTAATTTCCCAGTTGTGATCAAGGTACACAATTCATCACAACAGCAATGATTCTGTAAAAGTCTGAAAGAGTACTGAGGTAAAATGTTTATTTTTGAGCTAAAGGTCGTTCAGCTTTTCCAAGACTCAGGAAAAGTATTGATAGGTAAAAGTGAGTTAACATATGTCGTATAACCATTGTCAGTCTAACTTAACGTTTGAGTAATCTTAGTGAAAAATTCACGCGATCATTAGAAGCTTAACTGAAACATTTTTCATTTTCAAGCAGGCCTCACGTTCAAGTTACTACAAGCTCCTTCGTTTGGTGTCGTTTATCATCAGTAATAGAGTAGGTTTACATGTAAACAGTTTAATTTCAATACATAAAAAATTAGTGCATAAGTATGGAATAAATGGAATGAATTATTGCATAATTTGTCTAAAAAATGTGAAGACATGGTTGGCATTAATATATGCTAGGAATTAGAATTTTTTTGTTGTTTGTTGTAGAATGTCTCAGCATGCTGACTGACCGAGCAACAAGTCAACAAGTGGCTTAAAATTGTATTATTCCAGCGTTACTGTCACTGACGTTAGATAAGCAGTACAGTCATGCACATAGAGAGTGGATATTTAAAGTGAATAGAAAATTGTCTTGAAGTATTCCATCCCAGACATTTTGCGTGGTGTATCATCCCATGTAGTTGAAGCAAAAATTCTCTCAATGATCGAAAGGACAAGATTTCGGGTTAGAGACCCGAGAAACTCTTTTTGCTGAAGCAGCTACTCCATTTCAACGATCACTTTCTGGTACAGAGTGGACCTACTGAAACCAGTCCAAGAGTAGAACATCAATAAATGCACGCGAAAATTTTCTGATTATTTCATTTTCGTTTTAACTCACAAATATTTAGTTCAGAATGAATCAGCAAATCTCACAAATCTTCGTGTTATGATTTGATCCGTGTTCAACTAGGGGATTCTGGAATTTGGTGTTGACCTCAACATTCATTAACACATCTTCCAATTCAATGTAGATGTGGAAAAAAGAGGTACGTGAGGCTTGACAAAAGTCTCTTTCTCTAAAAAAACACGAATTATCTAACTTCATAGTTGAAAGTAAAATAAAGAAAACTAAAATTATGCTATCTTGAAAGTTACAAAAGTATTCTCAAAACATCTTGTCTTATTTCAGGATGTTATTAAATTGCTGCTCTTCGCTTATGTATCATGACTTAGCAACTGGAATAGGAGTAAACTAAAATTTTCTAAGCTATGAGAACGTGACAGTTCGTAGGCCATCTTCTAAAACCGAGAAAAAAATTTCTAAATCTAATTATTCTTCCGATAACAAAAAACCTACTTTGTAATCTCGACTTACGCATTTATTTTTCAGGAGAACAAAAAAGCAAAAGCTTTACTTAGATGATATTTTTATTATTTCCAATTTTCCACAATCAAAGCACATAGGATGGAACACAAGTGGTCTAAAAGTGCATCATTCTAGCGTTACTATTACTGATGTTGGACATGCAGTAGGGTTGAGCAAATTGAGAGTAGATATTTAAATTGAATTGAAAAATGCCATTTGTAAGCCGCTTACTCGAACACCAACCGTTTTTGAGTAATTGGAACTTTTAACATAAGTTGTTGAACAGTTGGAGGATGATGTTTCCATAAATACTTTTCTTATCACGGTCTTTCCAAAAGAAGTGCTCAGCAGAACTCTTGTTCAGTCTGATAAATGGATGTATTCTTCAGTGTTTGCCCTTGCCACCGCCGCCTCCCTTGCCACCGCCTCCCTTGCCACCTCCTCCCTTGCCACCGGGCACAGGGAAAGGTTCTGGAGCAGGACTAGCGATGGCGCCCACCACCATCATCATCACCACCAAGGCGATGAAGCTCAAGTTCTGTGGAGCAATGAAAAGTTGAAAATTTATTGAAGTAGAATATATTACTAGGACTGAATCACTCAAGAATTTACCCTGAAAAATTAATAAATGTCAAGTAAGCTTTATTGATGGGTATGTAATTTTCTTAAATGCAGTCAGTTCGATACTCTGATGCAAGTTTTACCGTATTTAATTTTAAGTTTTCAAATTAAAAAAAATATCGAGTTTTCATTTACTCACGAAGAAAGAGGCCATTGTGCAGGAGTTACTCGGAGCGATGTCGTTCGAGTGATGCGGGTGGTCGCTGGGCCGCCCCTTATATACCTGACGGAGGCGCTGCAGCAGGCGGGGCGAGCTTCGCATTAGCCACAAGGACTTTGAATTTTCTTAGCTTTTTCGGGGGGCAGGCGTCCGCTTTGGAAGCTGTTGCTATGAACGGGAACTGGAGAGATTGTTCTCCCCGGCTTCTCTGGAGCTGGACTCTGATCGGCCGGCGATTGCGTAATTCAAGCGGCGAAATTAAATGAGCGATTGTTCAGGAATCGAGGGGTAGTAGTGAAAGAAAGACTAAAAAAATAACATTTATTATCTAAATGACAGGGTTTAACTTGGTAACTATTTTATTGTTATCGAGATAACACGTTTCATGACAACAGACTATTCTGATACATGATATAGGTACTCTTAATAGACTTGAGCTCACACAACTTATATTCGGATGCAGATTTAATTAATTCAATGAAAAAACAATTCAGATACGCTGGCAAATTCACTATAGATGTGCTAACAAAGTTACATCACATACTCTGATACAGATACCCTCATACATTTAAGCCACTAGTTCAGTAATGATGTTGTGGCCCATTTACTCCAGATACTTTGCTACAAATAACCCAGATGCTCTAATATGCTTGCCTCGGAGACAGTGAAACAGTTGCACTAGATGCTTAATTTGAGATAGTCCAGGTACTATTATTCATTAAAGACGTTCCCACTACGTTGCTTAAGATGCCCCATACAACTAACTACAGATACCTAATACAGATTCTTCAAATACTCTAATAAAGACGCTTCAGATGCGCTGATACAGATACACTAGATGCTCTGATCCGAATACTGCAAATCATCTGACGTCTCTGATGTGTGATAGAGACACTCAAGATACTTCGACGTATCTTGCATGTTCACCAAAGTACTTTCACGGAGCTTAAAATTTGTTTTGGAAATTAGATTGTCTATTATATTCTTACTGTTTTCCGTAAGCAATAAAATGTTTATCTCTCACAAACTTGAAGCCAAGGTAGGTAACGTACCCTTTCAAATTTTTGGGGACCTAATATTCGAACAATTAACTTACTCTATCAGAGGTTGTAGGCTTGGCAGCGGGAGTTATTGTTCGTCTACTGAACTATTCCATGATCTGCAGCACGTGTAGTAAATAGCCAAGTCCAAGCAAAAAAACTTACCATACCTATGGCACTACGACGACGTAGCTATGACACGTCGTAGCTATGGAACTACTACGATGTTATTTAGTTGTTTGGAAATCTCGACCCAGATTACTAGACGAATGACGGCATGCTTCATGTTCTTCCTCCGTAGGTGGCAACGTTTCTAGGTGTGTGCAAGCACTGCAGGGTGAGGGGGGGTAAGTTCATCTACAAGGATTTAAGGGTCTAATGAAACTACACCTTCTGGTGTGTACCGCCTGGTGTTTATCGTCTAGTGTGTTCCGTCTGGTGTGAACCATCTGGTGTACACCACCTGCCATACACCGGCTGGTGTGTACCACCTGAACCATCTGGTGAGTACCGCCTTGTGTGTACCATTTGGTGTGTACATACCATCTGGTCTGTGTCAGATTTCAGTTGTGATAATGCAATGAAATGACATCCCAATAAACATAATTACTATCTACGAAAGCATTAAATATTGTAGGACATTCACGAATGGGGTTAATCCATACATCGAAATAACCATTCTAAGATAATTCTATCATTTTTTGGTTTAGGAAAAAAGTCTTTCATTTTCGAACCAACTGAATACGAGCCTTCTAATATTTTGTATTAAACGCAGTTTTCATTACCTACATGCTTACTTCCTAATATTTCATACTAAATACTCATACAGGGTGGGGCAAATCAAATGACCGAGTTTTGAAAGGCGCGCGCAACGGCTGTGGTGGGAAGTTGTGTGTGGTCCCCACCGCCTTCCTGATGCCAACTTCAAAAAGTGAGCCCACAAACAGCATTGTATACTGATTAGGATAAGACAAAAAATATATTTTGTTTTTATAAGTAATTTTGTAAATGATGTTTTAGTTTTCTTAACAGCCTTTCAGAACGCGAGCATTTGATTTGCACTAATAGCCTTTCATTTTTGATATGCCCCCACCCTGAATTTAGACTAGACATATTCTATTAAGTGTTTACTTCTTAATATTTCGTAATTAACAGAAATCATTCGTACTGACAGTATGTTTAATCACTAACACACGGTATACTTATTTGAATAACGCTGTGTTCGATACACATCTGGTTTTTCTTGTTACAGTGCATCAAATATTAGGGTCTAATTCTTAAACGTAGTTCTTAAGAGGTTTGATGGATTCTACAGAAACATGCAGGTATTATGCTTTATCTAAATTCCCTTTTAAATGAAGATCTGATAAAGTGTCGACGCTTCCAAATATTAAGGGCATAAAACCTCGCATCTCATTACTCGTACAATACTGATGCTTGCAATTTATATCAATATTTAGGAAATGAAATTCTCTCAAAATATATTGTCATTCTCTATTTTTCCTTCTGTGGTAAACTAACTGAACAATACGAAAACATTGCGTAAAATCATGAAATGAATTAGCGAAAATTTAAGTTGGGGTTTCATGAAAGTGAAGGTCACTCGACACCTGCCGGCTTGCAGTCAATGCGCCGCCTGCTGCAGTGCCTTCGTCAGGTATATGAGGGGCGGCCCAGCGACCACCAGCATCACTCGAACGACATCGATCCGAGTAACTCCTGCACAATGGCCTCTTTCTTCGTGAGTGTTAACGAATGCGATTATGCTATTATTGGTCAAACATCAGCTCAAAGGCTTGCCTGCAGTTGATAAGTTTTGTTAGAGACAATAAAATCCCTTTGAAAATAGTTTCTCAACTGAGAAAAATAAGTTATTCATCATCGGATATTCATTTGGAAAATTAAAAAATTATCGGTTTGATTTTGTGAATAATTTTTTCTTATTAATCGTTTATATTCACTTTGATTTTAGAAGAAATGACGCCAATGTTTTAAAACAACTTATAACTCCAGTTAGACCTATTATGGGCATTTTAATGTCATGAAACCTTATTTCTTTCGTAGAACTTGAGCCTCATCGCCATGGTGGTGATGATGATGGTGGTGGGCGCTATCGCTAGTCCTGCTCCGGAACCTTTCCCTGTGCCCGGTGGCAAGGGAGGAGGTGGCAAGGGAGGCGGTGGCAAGGGAGGCGGCGGTGGCAAGGGCAAGCACTGAAGCAGCAGATGTGCATGGGATTCGACGCGTATCATCAGATCATAATATTCTTCAATATTTGGCTTCCATTATCAGTGTTATTAAAAAACTGAAAAATTCAAAATGATGTTTTTATGCAAACCTTTATACAACGGTAATTTTTTAGTACTACGTGAACTCTCGGCATCTCGGAATCAACAGATCTCGATTTAATTCTGAAATTTCAAATCAACTTGAACGTTTGAAAGCGTTCGATTTTGCCTGAGAAAAAGAATTTCTTGGTTGTGTCATGACAGCTGAAGGATCCAGCAGTGAAACATGCGGTCTAATTCAGGTCTATATTTTCTTCAAGTCTGCGTCTTTATTTCAGTCTGAGGTTTAGGTTTTCACTTCAACTTAACCTAATTTTTGACAGAAATGCAGAAAAAATCTGCTTTCATACATTAATGATTGTACATCATTGAGAAATCAATGTTGTAATTTAGGTGGACACATCACAGTCACATTGCATTAACTTTCAAAACGTCGTCAGTGCATGAGACGTCTTTGCGAGAAACGAATTCATCAACACCCTTTCATGTACTATTTAAACCTGAATTTCCCTCTTTAATTTAATAATAACTTCTTTGAAACTAATAGCAAGGATTTTAAAACTAATCCTATACCTAGGGATTAACTTCCATTTTAATTAAAGGGCACCAATGGTCATATCGGTTATAAATGAGTTCAGATGAAAGTGTGCTTCTCTCTCCTGACCTAACATTCCCTCAGTACTCGTAGAAAATGAAACCCATTTCTTTATAGGGCTATGAAAATAGAAACTGGATTCTGGACCTCTTGAAAATCAAATTGAATCGTTGTTCGATGGGAAGTGACGAAACAAGGCAGATGGAACATGTCCATACGCTTGGGGAGTACGAATTGGTTGAACATTTTTGAGTAAAATGATGTAGTAGCGATAGAGCTAGAGCCTCGCTAAATTGAATCTGAAGAGCTTACACTGTATTGCTGCTACGGCGTAACCTGTTGAAAACCTACCCTTGTGTGATTTATGTATCTCCGCTTCAACTCCATCTTTAATAAAATTTAATTTCGATTATGCGCCAAATGAAGAACGTTTCGTCTTCTGCCAACTTTCATCAGTTCAAGTTAGCTCCGCATTTTCCACGAAGATTTTAGCGAGTACCAAATTCGTTATGTAAATAATAAAAAATGCTTGAAAAATGCGTGAAAATTTCATAAACAAATAATGTAATAAGCTGTTTACATCATTTTGTGCGCGTATCCGTTGTGTCTCCAATGAAGGTAGCCCTTCAGCCAGCGTCTGTAGAATTTGAGTGGAACACACTTTGTTCTTCGAAAGTTTAAGCGTTTTTGATTGACTTGAGAAATATGAACATATCTCAAATGAATGGGTATTGGTGTTCTCATATAAGATTTAGACTTAAGGAGTTGTTTTGGGATTNTATTTTTGTTAATTTACTCTCTTTGAAGAAGATTGAACATTGAGACTACTGGAAGGAAAATTCATTATTATTGGAGCTCGATGAAGAAATTTGTTTAAAGTATTACGCAAGCCAGGAAATTTAAATTAAGTTTCATCAAGCTTTTAGAGTTATTTATTACTTGACCTGTTCAGTTCAGGGTGTTACTACCTAATGAGTGTTGAATATAAATTCGAACAACGATAGCATTTCATTGATTAATGAATCGGAATTTTCGGCGAATCTTCTTTGCCGAGGAAATAGTGTTATTTTCTATAGTAATATCTGCTCGAAAATATGTTTGCACAGAATTTGACATTTCTGCGCATAGAAGACTAAGAAAATATTCAGTATTATCTTGAGATCAGAACTAAATTCCTATGATTTATTCAATGGTTCTCTTTTCCCTTCAACAGGATTTTCTCAAAAAAGTACGCTCATGTGCTCGTTGTGCGTCTTTAATCAAAAATTACATTTCATTTTTTGTAATTTAAACAATTGAGCTGACAAGCAGAAGCAATGTTTTTCATTGGTTTTTCTTTTGACCTAACCCTAGTCGTTTAGTTGCTTGACAAAGTGCCAATTACGTTAATAAACCCACTGAAGTGAGGGTGTTGTAATTATTTCATGTGGCCATGGTATCATTCATGACCATCGCTTCAAGTTAGAGGTACGAGTTTCTGATGACTACCTCGGAAGTTTTTCTTGTTCACCAAAGATCAAAAGAGTGATTACTCCGAGTGTTTTTTTTTTGTTGTGATCACTCCGTGAGTGATTAAAAGAGTTTACTAAGTGTTTTTTCAACTCTAAATTATGATCATTCCACATCATGAAACTTTGTTATTTTCTTAGACGACTTGCCAAACTCTTGATGACATATTGGTCGAAACTGAATAGGAACGATAATTTGCCATTCTCTTTGAAATGTTAGTGACTTTTCTCTTTAAAGGTGAAATTCCGCAAGATTTTGTTAAGAACTTATTCAGGTAGAACATACGCAATTGCATCTAACACAGGTGCTGAATTTTCGGTGACGTGTTGTGTTTCCCACAAGCACTTACCGGGGTCGGATAAAACAATGGAAACACCTGACATTTTGGATTCATAATCTATGACCATGTTATAAACAATCAAAACTTGACATATTTTACTATTTCATTGCTTATTATTGTAGCTATTTGATGTTTTATTTTAAATAACTTTTTTACAAATAAAAAATGCAAAATTTGGGAATTACCTAATAAAAACGGCAAGCCTCTCTGACTTTCAAAGAGGCCAAACTGTTGCTGCTAGTGTTACAGAAACTGCACTAACGCTTGGCATTTCAAGAGGTACTGTCTCAAAAGTAATAACTGCCTTTGAAAGAAAAGAAAATACATTTTCAGCGCTAAAGCACAGGTCTGGCTGAAAGACGAAGTTGTTTGAGAGAGATCGTCAGACTCTAAATCGAATTGTTAGTGAGGATCGCAAGACCACGTCTCTAAAAATCACTGCAGATCTCAACGAATATTTACAGAACCCAGTTTCCACAAAAACTGTTCTTCGGGAGCTGCACAAATTTGGATTCTACGGAAGAGCTGCAATTAGAAAACCTTTGCTCTCAAAGACAAATGTTTCGAAGCTTTTAGAGTGGTGTAGAAACCTCCGGAATTGGTCCGTCGAGCGGTGGAAAAATGTGATTTTTTTGACGAATATTATTGTTTACCATATTTCCGACCTCCGACCGAATGTACGTTTGGAGACAGCAGAAAGAAGCCTTTAATCCAGACTGCCTCTTCCCAGCCGTAAAATACGGCGGAGGTTGAGTGATAATCTAGGGTGCCATTACTTGGAAATCCGCCGGACCAATGATTTCCCTTCAGGGAAGAATTAATAGCCGAGACTGATTATGAATATTGGGCAACCACGTTCATCCTATGGTTCAAGCACTGCTTCCGAAGGGGAGCGCCATCTTTCAAGAACATTTTAATGAAAATTTAATGTTCTTGAAGAACATTTTAAGACGCACTAAGAACATTTTGAAGAAATTTAGCCTCACATCTGGCCGCCACAATCCTCCGACCTCAACATTTTTGAGCATTTATGGTCGGTTTTGGAGATTCAAGTAAGAAGCCAATTTCCGCCGCGATCGTCTCTAAAAGAGCTGGAGGGTGTTTCAACTGAAGAATGGGCTAAAATTATCATGGAAACAATTCACAATTTGTACAAATCAATACCTCGGAGAATTGAGGCTTTAAGTGCTTCAAATGGTGGATTTACCCCATATTAAAATATATTTTATTGATTTTCCGAGGTGTTTCCATTACTTTGTCGAACAATGCCACGCACAACACAAACGTTACTAGGAAGTAATGCGTCTGGGCCATGGATCTCCCATTAACTTCGGAAAGAACCAATTGAAATACTGGCTCGTCAGAGATATGTTCTCTTCAAATTACAAAGCATCTGTGAAATCTCCTTCTACAATCCTTCAAATGATATACGACGTCATTAATAAGGAATACGAAAAACGCCGGCGTCTCAACTTTCTCTCGTCGAACGCACGCTGACGTTAGTTGAACACTTATGCATACTTTCCATGCACACATGCCTCCTTCTACGTTAATTCCGCACCTGAATTTGTCTCCTACAAGGGCTGCCACGTCGTCGAAGAGTATTTTTCCCGCCTCTGTCCTTTTAATCATGTAGAATTTCATTTATTTTATACAGATGGGATGGGTCATTTAGTTCCAGTCTTAACGTACAAATGGCCTGACTTGGACGGTTATTCCCTGGTGACGGCATGCATTCCAGCAGAGGTTAAGAGCTAAGACACAAGGAATCTCTTCCATCTGCCATCATTACTTTGGTGATGCTCCTGTGCTTTTTTCGACGTAGAAATCGGGGAAATTGAATAGGCTTTGCAGAAGAACAATTGTGTTATGTAATTTTTCATGACGGTTTCAAACAAGGGATTACAATCTCGTTTTAGCTAGGCGTCATTGAAAATGCAAATAATATACTATCAGCGCATCGATCTTCACATCACCGAAGGCCTAAGGACGACCGTGAGATACGTCATCCTAGTTCCTCTCGTGTCTAATTACGCTTCTCTCTCGACACACTGAGATATACAACGTACAATTTTTTGTCAATTGTAATAATGAAATAGGTAATTTTTATCGGCGTCTTTAGTTTTCCTACGGCAATTCAAAGGAGAGAGAAAGAGAGAAAACGTGAAGTAATAAAGGTTACCAAATACCAAATATTAAAGAGGATAATCATGAGATATTATTGACGATTTTGAACATTTCCGGATAAATGATTGCTGTGAAATTGCGGCTCTATTGATGCACTTGGCCAGCTTGCCAAAAAGATGACCGAAAAGAACTTACGTTGACAAGTATTCAANCTGCGACAACGTAAATCCTTTCGAAACTTATCCTTAATCGCAGTAGTTGCAGCATTCTTATATTTTCGCTCTAAGATTTACAATAAATTGCATAACTCTAAAAGTCTATTTAGCCAACAACTGTTTTCTTGAAACGTCTGCCTAAATCATGTCAGATTCCATAAAATCCATTAGTTTCCCTAAAATTGAAAATTTTTCGTTTTCCTCTTTGATTGAACCCATAATAAAAATAAAATGCAATGTTTATGGTTTGAGAATTGGTAACGCTGGTACAGGATAATGCTACACTTGAGTTGATTTTAACATATATATTTTTCATGTCGACCGATCGGCGTACTACAGTAAAACAAGGATATTTAGTAAGAATTTATTGAGGATGTTGGAATTACAAAAAAGGAGAGAAAATCCATTTAATTGGAATATCTTTTCAAAAAATGAAATTGGTATTACGCCAATCATCGCTGGTACAGTCCGATGCACATCTGCTACTTCAGTGCTTGCCCTTGCCACCACCGCCGCCTCCCTTGCCTCCGCCTCCCTTGCCACCTCCTCCCTTGCCACCGGGCACAGGGAAAGGTTCCGGAGCAGGACTAGCGATGGCACCCACCACCATCATCATCACCACCATGGCGATGAGGCTAAAGTTCTGTGAAAGAAATCCAATATTAAAATCTTATAAGTTGAATTAAATGAGCTGAAAATTTAGACACTATTTGTCAGAAAAAAATTAGAAAGCTAGAAGCTATTCAGTTAAAATTGTCAAAACTTGCACATAAAACAATATGATTTCTAATATAACATCATAATTCTCGGTATGACATTATAATTGCTAATACAGCTGTATAATAATCAATATAACTACACTATTTAGCTTAAAAGTGCTCAGTATATCAACTGACTTTAAAGCTCGTACATATTCACACAATCAATTGTTTTGAACTCGTAAAAAAGTTCCTACTTTATTACCATAAAGTATAAATTCAGAATACTCACGAAGAAAGAGGCCATTGTGTAGGAGTTACTCGGAGCGATGTCGTGCGAGTGATGCGTTTGGTCACAGGGCCGCCCCTCATATACCTGACGCTGCAGCAGGCGGCGCAGTAACTGCAGGCAGGCAGGTGTCTAGTGACCTTCACTTTCCACTACATGGCTTTGTATTTCATCGGCTATGCTTTGGACGTATTTGAAATAAATACTGTGTTGCACTCTGCACGCACTCGAAATACTACAAAATTTTCGAATAAATTCCTTCACTCAGCATTGAATGAGCTTTTCATATTAAGAGTGCGAAACACACTAATATTGAAGTGAAACATTTTGTAAAGCATTTTCGGATCCAACTTATGCGTTGTGAAAAATGTTCGCGTGACCAGCTTCTTGATATTATTGTTATTATAGAAAATTTTTTGCAAGTTTAAAAAAAAAAATATCCAAGGAAAAAGTAGCAAAAGAAATAAGAAAGAAACATGCAACCGGTGACGTCATAGCAAAGTAAAAATTAACTAATGAAACTTTTATTTTGCTCCAACTTCTGTAGTTTGCTGATGAAACATTTAGATCATAAGACTTTTGGAAAATTCACGAACCCTCCCGCTCGAAAGTTCCCATACACACTCCTACATTTCTGCGTCTAAAATGTTGAAATCTGTTCCAATTTGCTGCCTAAATTTAAAAAGTTACCTATGTAACGATGCATGTAGCTGCTGAGGCAGTACACGGCTGGTGTTTACGGAGTCTTTCGACGAATCGCTTAAATAGCTGCTTGAGTGACACCTGCTTGGGTGAATCAAACAGCCACACCTTCATCTACTGTTTCTGTCTTCGTTAACCTTCACCTGTTATAGTGTTTCCCAAACTCAATTCATGACTAATATTAAATTATCCATTTTCTTCATTATTTTCCTAATAAAAATGAATGTTGTGACACATACCTCTTCGAACTAATAGTTTCCCTGTTTGTGCGTATTTAGAGAGTGTTTCAGACTTCGGCCCAAAGTTCTTCTAGGTTAAACCGGTAAAACATATTCTACAGAGGGGGTACCCAAATCGTTTATTTCTAAGAGTAACCGAGACATACACATAACGTAAGTGAGATCATGTCGTCTGCTGAGTGAAAAATTTAATTCTTAACAAGTTTTTTTCAAGGAATGCTAAGTTCAAAGTTAGGAGAGTAGTTGCGATAGGTGCTCAAAATTCTTCCCATCTGCAGCGATGTGTGTCGGCGTAATAATTGTTGCACCCGTACAAAGTCCCGCACAAAGTTTCAAAGTTTTTGCACCCGTACAAAGTTTCAGTAATCCTTGCACATGCATCAGTAATCTTGCTGACATATTCTGCTCAGGGCGGACCTGGTATTTCGTATACTAGAGTCGTTAGGTGTCCTCAAAGGTAGCAGCCTAAGGAAGGCATGTGATGAGACCAGGGTGGCCAAGAGGTTGGACCGCTGGACTCATCAAGTCTTTGTAACTTTTAAAGTAAACTTTTTAAGACACCCTTCGCAGAGTAAATGATGGTTATTGACCCTGCAGGAAGTTTCCATTAAAGTCTGTAGAAATAACCTTTAAACACCCTGCATAATTTAACACAGGAAAATATTTGCGAAACATGTACGATTCAAACTTCATGCGCGTGTGCATGAACGATATTTACCAACTCTCTTCTCACTATTCCGTGATTAACTGAACCATCAATGATGTAACTGATCCACACTAACACATCAAAGATCTTATAAGGTCCAAGCTTAGTTATAAGTGCTTTCTAGCCTTATCCTTCATCGATATCGTCACTGCTTTCCCATCTCTCGAAAATTCGTGACACTTCCTCTGAAATTTTTGTTTTGGAAAAGTCAAAGCTACATTTTATGGTCTTTCCTAACAAGCTCCTGAATGCGATCGAACTCTTTTTTCGAACAAGCTGTCCTTCAAGCGTCCGCTAAAGAAAGTGTAGCAAGCGACAACTGTTAGAAAACCCTCACTATGTTCTTCCCGCAAAAAATCAGCACTCTGTGTCTCGCTTTTTGTGTTGTGCAATCCAGGTTTGGGTCCGAAAAATGCAGGAAAATATTCCACAAAACTCTGAAAGAAAAGACGCAAGCTGCCAGGAGCCAAAGTCCTTGAAAATACACGCAGTCTCGCGTGGTGACTACGCATATTGAACCGCTGCGTGTGTTGCGAACCTCTTGCTGCAGCGCCGCCATCAGGTATATGAGGGGCGGCCCAGCGACCACCCGCATCACTCGAACGACATCGCTCCGAGTAACTCCTGTACAATGGCCTCTTTCTTCGTGAGTTAATGAAAACTTAATCATTTTTTGATCGACTTTAGGAGCTCAAAATTTTATAATCTGATACATACCGCTCAAAAAAGCTCACGGGGCATATATATAGATTGTAGAATAAAACTCTTAAGTAATTTAGTTCGTGTTAAAATTGGTCTTGTAATATTTTCTAAAATTACCTCAACAAATTGTCAACTTTTCACCACTCCTCAGAACTTGAGCCTGATCGCCATGGTGGTGATGATGATGGTGGTGGGCGCCATCGCTAGTCCTGCTCCGGAACCTTTTCCTGTGCCCGGTGGCAAGGGAGGAGGTGGCAAGGGAGGCGGTGGCAAGGGAGGCGGTGGCAAGGGAGGCGGTGGTGGCAAGGGCAAGCACTGAAGCAGCAGATGTGCATGAGACTCGACGAGCAATAATCCCACGATACAGTATTTTTTCTAAATTAATTGACACTGGCAAAAATTTTACCGTTAACTCCCCAATCATTGGTTATAAAAACTGTGAGAAAATCGAATTGCTTGTTTCAAATTCCACCTTAAAAAGTACACACGGCTTCGTGCCAAGCGCTTTAATTAAGCGGAGATAGCCCCTATAGGAAGTTTTTCTTCAATATTGAGCCTAGAGCAATAAAATTTGGTGTACTGATGGGAAATGCAATTGGAAATCGTCTGTTATCTATAAAAT
>JACJUY010001022.1:0-10057 GCA_014220935.1 Platorchestia sp. MABIK | reverse complement strand
TTAAACGTTATGTAAGGTAATGATTGGTTACTCTTTTAAAATTTTGTTTAATCGTTTTTTTGGAAAGTGCGAAATAAGGAAGAATATCAAAATTGTTTTAAAAACTTTTCCTTTGAAAAATTAGTTTTTCTACCCCTCCCAGTGAATCGATCACTGTAAAGTGGTTATTCAACCGATTTTCAAAAACTCAAATAATTCGAAAAGGAAACAAAATGTACTTCATTGTTAAAAAAAATTTCAGATATGGTAATTTGAAGCGGAGAAATAATAAATTGAAAACTCTTGGACATTTTTGTGGGACACCCGGTACAACGAAATTCACAAAGTTTTTACCAACATTTGTACGGGAAAAATTTATTTTCACTTGACATTACGGAATTCTACGACACTCTTTATCTAGTTAAATATCTTTATTAAGAATACAAATGCAAGATATTTCTTTCTTCAGGCATCACTATAATCTAATTTGAAACACTCCTGACATTTCAACTCATGTTCGACGCTCAAGGTTCTGTATTAAAATAGGGTTGAACCTGACCTACGATTTTCGCACTTCCACTTGACGCTTCGAAATTCAGTCAGAGCTTGCATGGGGAGAAACATTTTTATATCGAATTGAAAAAATGCACAGGGTTTTACGAAAGTCCCTCTGCATTGCTATAAGTATATATATACGTTTCATGCCCGACTTTTATAATTCTTGACTCTTACCTATAGAGCTTCTCTTGAAATCGCTCGTGTTGCGACTAAAATGTTTTATTTGAAGTGTTTCTTCATTCTCAATACAAATAAACAGGATCGAAGAACCCGGTCTGCTCTAGCTGCCCTCGAAACGGAGCAATTGCCCCAGATTTAGGCCTAACATTTTAAACGTATCATAATTAGGACGATTTTTCCCTTTTAAATTGGGAAAATGTAAATTCAAAATTTGAGCGTTTTCATGTCCATACGAACGTCGTGTCATTTGCGTTAAGTGCGAGGAGGATTTTAGCTCTGAATGCGATTTCTCTCGCATTGATTTATTATGAATGAAAACAACCTCATAAGCTAAATTTTATGGATTTTGGCGCAGATGTGAACTTATATAGCTATACCTTCGCTTAAATCTTTTTAATTCACTCGTGATTCATTGGAAACCAAACAGTGATAAGCAGTTGATATACATAATACTTCGTCAATTAGAACATATAGTATTTCGAATTAAAACCGCGTACAGGTTATCATGAAAGTACCTATTTTATGAATGATCTGAAAACCGGTATTGAAACGGCGAGGGTAAACACTTAAAGTCAGCACATTACGAAACATTTCACATTTGTAGAAATACGATTTCGAACTTGAAGAAAGAAATATTGTCCTCACAAAACGAAAATAAATAGTCATTAATGTTTGTATTCACGAAGGTGAATGTTTACCATTTTGATTTTCCCCACAACAAACACTTGAGCATTTTCCAATGTTCATAGCTTGATTAGCTATAAAATTTTTCTTCATTATTCTTGGATATGGTATAGCATTGTTGATGTTCAATGAAGCTTTATCCAGCAGAGTAAAAATCAATGTTTGCCCACAGTCAACATTTAATTTAAATTGTTTTGCGGCAAAATTTGCAACTTAATTGGTTCATTTAACTCACTGCTGTTCAATTAAGTGACATGCTTCTTGCCATTAAAGCTCCAGCAATGCATTTCCTTGTTCCCCAAACATTAATGACCGAACAGTCCAATCGCTCACTCCATGTTCGGCAGGGCGGTGTAACTGATTCCGTTTTTTACACTTCGGTAACTGTGGAAATTTATCCCATGCAGCGAGCGTAAATTATAGCCTCTTTACAATAATGAAACTGTATAAGGTACATTTCTAAACATTCATTTACTCATAGTTCCAACTGACGTTTAAAACGATAGTGCTGGCTCCGCGACAGATGTCGCGAGCTGTATGATACTGAATATAAACCTAATAAAAAATTGTGCTTCTATACCCATACGAATTATTCTTAATTAATGAATCTTTCTTTATAATAATTAATAATTATTAATTAAGAATAATTAAGAATAAGTATTTTAATTAATTATTCTTAATTAATTATTCTTAATTAATTTCTCGTTTTTAATTGACGTTGCCCTTTCCGATTCAATATACGAAGTGAGTAAGTCAAGTTCCTAATACGTCAGTGGCAGATCCCATATTTCAATGAAATATTTCGTATTAAGAACTTCTGTGCAGATCTGTAAAAGTCGGACATTTCTGAAATTTTGTGTCCTTGAAGGAATCGTTGGTGTGGCTACTGAAATTTTAAGTCGGAATTCACTTTAATATAATGGCATTTTCGTGGCGTGAATGCTTTGGCAGTTTTATTAAACGTTAAATTTTGTGCCATAGAATTTTTGCAGCCTTCACGCTAATGAGGTCATTTTCCTTTCAAAATATTTAACAATGAATGATACAATGTACTCCTACCAAAAAGCTGACAAATTATCATACATGTTACAATTCCCATCAAAGTGAAAGACCTCACTTTCTTAACAAAGAACTTCAGATGTTTAAAATCGGAAAATCATTGTAAAGAATTCCTATTTCGACTCTGCATCGCGAATATCCTGGTTCCAAACTATACAAGAAAGTCCACATTTTTAAAACAAAAACTTCAGAAGTACGCAAATAACAAAAAGGTAAAAAATTCTAGGTGAGCTCTACACCGCGATTATAATTACCTTTGCTTTCCGACTCTAGAAAAAACTTCTTGAAATTCTAGCAATTTAAAGCATTTATAACTACCTCAAAAATGTGAGTAAATTCTTCGTGTCTTTAGAGTATTTTTCCCAAACGTGATAAAATACGGGAAATGATTGAAACATTGCTCATATGCACTTGATATGGACAATTGAGGGCATCACTCGGAAATACATTTCACTAACGAAATCTGGAAACTAATTTTAAAAATAGGACGCTAATTCCGTCAGTTAGTTGCATAAATCGTACTCAGCGCGCAAATTTTAGATCTTTAATGCAACGCATAAGTTCACTCACTTGTAACTTTCGAAATAATGCACCTATCAGTTTCAAATTACTCTCAAACAAAAGAATGTTTAAATACTTCGTTTGAGAGTAATTTGAAGTCGATAGGTGCATTATTTCCAAAGTTACAAGTGGGTGAACTTATGTGTGGCATTAGTGGCAGGGCTTATCTGGAAAAGATCCAAAATTTTTCCATGCAAAAATTTTCCATTAATTACTCAATTATCGGCGGGATTTTTCACACACTAAATTTCTTCATCAGTGTGTATTTTTCTGTATCAGTCACGTTATATCCAAATGCGTCATTGACTCGATAAAATGATGTTTAATGCTTCGAACGACAGTGTGTTCTGATTACTCTTGATTCCTAAAGCAGCCAAAAACTTCTTAACCCAGCATATATAGTCAATGCCTACAAAGCTCTCTATATACAGCAAACGCTTCCATTTTGTCATTCGCACGCTCCTATTATCGCAAACGCGCTTGAGGAGCACAAATTTCACATGCATCACTATTTGAACCACTTTGTGTCACTGCTATCACTTCGACTGCATGCGACGTGAGCCGCCAGTGGTACACGGAGGGAATTTTCATAATTCTAATGACCAACCAGTTGTCACCAACTCAATATATCACAAATCTTTATTAAAAAGCTAAATGATAGCTCGATCCTGTTAATGTTTGCTATTTTCAACATTATTTACTATAATTGACGTTAAATTAGAGTTGAATATTAAACTTCAGTTTTACCTGCCGCAGTAAATGCTGACTGACCAGCAGTCACAAACTCAATTTCGATACACACTGAATCAAAACTAAAGGATGGCACGATTCTGTTGATGTTTGCTATTTTAGAAACTACTTAATACAATTGAATTTAAATTAGAGTTGAACATTAAACTTCAGTTTTACCTGGCGAAATCAAAGTGTTCAGATCATAAGATGATGGCGCCAGAAACATGACACCAACAGAGGCGGTGCCAGACGTAGAAGGCCTTCAGCGCGCTGTTTTAACAGGCGTGACGAGGGCCAATGGCGGCCCAGCATCTCCCTTAACACGCGTGACGGCCACCAATAACCAGTCGTCTTACATGGCTTCCCCATACTAACACCTGTCCGCAATCATCCAATAGCCCCACGGCATCTCCCTTAATACGCGTGACGGCCACCAATAACCAGCCGTCTTACATTACATTCAAAACAAACACCTGTCCACATTCACCCAATAGCCTCACACCTGCTCTCGTCATTATGTCTTAGGGTATTCACAGAATGGGGATGCCATTGATAAGAAGCCTCACGTATGGAGTGCAAATAATACTCGTACATGAAATACATGTGGAGTTGGAGGTGTTCGAGTACTGGAAACAGCGGTGTAGTCTACATAGGTGCAAACAGATCGCGTATTTCTTGCTTTAGGTTCAGTGTCGAAAAGATCACAAGTGGCGGTGGTTGCAACCGAAGATTTTTCATGGAAACAAAAGTTAACTTCAGCTGGAAATTAAACTGTGGGAAATAAAATTTTAAAATAAGGTAAGTTAGAATATTGTTGCATGAGCAGTGTTCAATTTACAGTACGGAGATTTTGTCTAAAGCTATGTAACGTGTTCCCTTTTATTCGCTATATTTATACTTGGCTCGGGAATGATTTTTTAACATGATTGTGCGTCAATGTTTATATTTGACATGATCTCATTTCTGATTCCAATTCAATTCTTCGACAAAATTTACCCATTGAACAAAATGAAATAAGCCAACGCAATGACAGTTTGTCCAGTCATTTTGAATAATAGAATATCGAGAAAGCAATTAAATTAAAAAAGATGTTAAAAGGGATCTCATGGCGTGGTGCTATATTTTTGTGTCCATTCACGAAAAGGAAATATCACACACATAAAATAGCTCTGGGCTAAGTGAGCTTTTCAACGATTCTGTTACTGGATTTGATGTGATTGGTTCCATATTGAGTCACGCACTCAGTTATCATTGGTTTAACATTGAATTAAACGCATAGTTATCATTGGTTTAACATTGAATTAAACGCACAGTTATCATTGGCTTAACATTGAATTAAACGCATAGTTATCATTGGTTTTACATTGAATTAAACGCACCGATACCATTGGTTTTACATTGAATTAAACGCACAGTTACCATTGGTTTAACATTGAATTAAACGCACAGTTACCATTGGTTTTACATTGAATTAAACGCACAGTTACCATTGGTTTAACATTGAATTAAACGCATAGTTATCATTGGTTTTACATTGAATTAAACGCACAGATACCATTGGTTTAACATTGAATTAAACGCACAGTTATCATTGGTTTAACATTGAATTAAACGCATAGTTATCATTGGTTTTACATTGAATTAAACGCACCGATACCATTGGTTTTACATTGAATCAAACGCACAGTTACCATTGGTTTTACATTGAATTAAACGCACAGTTACCATTGGTTTTACATTGAATTAAACGCACAGTTACCATTGGTTTCACATTTAATTAAAAGCATAGTAACCAGTGGTTTCACATTGAGTTCCGCGCATGCTCTACAGACAAACTCATACCTGCTGCAAATCACTCATTTAATAAACACATTAAATGAGTTTATCGAAGTGTGTGACAAATACTTACTGTACACACCGCTCGCGTAAACCTATAAGCTGTCAATAAGCGAGACATGTCGGCGTGGCGCATTATCGATAAATTTCAAGCCACATCGGAGAAAAGAAAAAACATAGAGCTATCCAATTCTAAGAAAAGTACACTTTCCTTTATTTGTTTTTCAAGTATCGATGAGTTTATTGAGCGCAAAAAAGGAAGCGTTAGGTTTTACTTGGAGAAACGAAGCGAGGTGCTGGTCGAAGCGTTGCGGCAGTCCATCATGCGGCCCCGCTCTGCCCTCTAATTTGCGTCTCCTAAAAGCTGGACGCGGACGCGAAGCCTGTGCAGTTATGGATCTGCGCTCCTTGACCATCCGTGTCTTATGGGCAGAAAATGGTGGATAAATCCATCCTGTCCAGATGGATCATTCATAATGAAGAGGACCTGTTATTCGTGAGTGTGCCCTGCGCGGATATCTTTCAAATTCTGCCAAGCTATAACACATGTTTCATTCAAATGTACATCTCACGCCTATTTACTTTCACCCTCCGCTTGTCGTTCAATAATGACGATACATGTAATGAATCAGTATGATGCTTTTATTTCGCCGTAAGTTTCTAGTGCGTGCAAAAATATTTAACTAGAAAGAAAACACGTATTCCTGGATATCTCAGCTTTTCATGTTACTCACATAGTCCGAGAATTTACAAGATATGCAAATATCTTAACTGTGGCTAAAAACATACATATTCTTATATGATGTACAAATACAACAAAGACAACCTAATAATTTTAACAAGATTGAAAATATCTATTGTGGCAAAAAGTATACACGCCTTCCAACTTATAGTTTGAGAACTGATGAATCTCTTTTTGGTATCAACTACTTTTCACGGTCATTACATAAGGTGACAACTGAATATAATTCATGGCTTCTGCAAATTTTGTTTGAATTTAAAAATTTTGAGATCGCTCTGCACGTTGCCAAGAACTTGTGGGCGTGTGACGTTCGCACTGAACTGATGATAAACTGATAGCACTACATCTTTATTTTCTTACGAAAACGTTCATCACAAAGTATATGCATAGATTAAACTGTATAAAATCAATGCAGTGAACGACCTCACATAAGAAGTGCTTGAAACCACTTTCTGTGCCGTAACTAAGCCGGATTGCTTTACCTTGTGAAATATTTCTTATAAGAATGAATAGCTTAAGAGCTATGCTATACATAGGAGCCATATGCTAATAGCTTCAGAGCTGTGCAATAGAAGTTGTACAATAGATCAGGAGCTATGTTGTGGGAGCTTTTAAGTAGCATAAGAACTATGCTAAAGGAGCTATAAAATTGTATAGAAGCTACGTTGAAGGAGCTCCGTATACAGTAGCTTGTAGGAGCTAGATATGCTACGGGAGCTATTCAGCAGCTTATATGAGCTATGCTAAAAATTTTAAGAGCTGTGCAGTAGTTTAAGAGCTATGATATAAAAGCTGTGCACTATCTTAAGAGTTCTGCAACATCTTAGGAGCTATGATATGTTTTAGGAGCCTTGCTAAAAGAACTATAAGCAGTAGCTCGAGGAGCTGTGCATGCAATATCTTAGAAGCCATGATATATTTTAAGAACCATGCTATAAGGACTACAAGCAGTGTAGCTCAGGAAGCTATGCTTTAGGAATTAAACAATAATTTAGGAGCTTTGATGCATACATGTAGGTGCTGTGCATAGATATAAAAGCTATGCAGAAGTAGCTATGGATTAGTTTAGTAACTTTTAGTTGCACCTCAAGAGCTGTTAAATTGTGAGTTGAAAGATGAAATACAAAAAACGCAAAAACTGAGATTGTGCTCTGACAGCACAGAGCACAATAGCGCAAAGGTAAAATTTTTAACTTGGAACAAAGTAATACAAACTTTTGGTATATGAACACCTTCTGTAACGATGAGTTCATATGCTAAGTAGTATAACGAAAGATAAAATATAAATATTACATCTTTCATTTAAACGTGTACTTGCATTGGCTACAGATTTAATACAAAGTTCAATCAGCTCTTCATCAGAAACCTCTAATTTAGTTTTCAATTGTCGGCATAGATACGCCCGTAAAGGTTCAAAACGTTTCAAACTTTTTACTTACGTGAATTCGGCAATCATATTGAAGTAAAACAGTCTATTAGTAGCTGCAATTACACCGTCACTTTCGCAGATGTATTAAATAAAATGCTCGGAAAATGTATCATTGCATTTGTATACGTGCAAAATTAATCAAAATTTTGCCATTTTCTTTTCCATTCTGGGAAACCTATTTAGTTTTGCACGGTATATCTTCTCCATTGTAGCAAAAAGCTGAAATTCCAAACAAGTTTAATTGATGTCTACACATAACAAAACTTTTGCTGAACCTCTACCTTCGTAGCTTGGATTATCATTTAGAAATACTTTCCGACTCAACACTTTCGCTCGGCCGACGCCTGGGGCTATAGATCCAAGCCGCGATTGCAGCGCGACGCAGATTGACACCTGTTATTTTTGTTGTATTCAAGCGATCATCAAAGTGTGACAATGCTAGCATCAAGGACATCCTTTGGTTTTATCTGGCTATTATTTCAGGCGGTCCGTCAACACCTTCACCCGAGTCACCTGTCATCACTGTCACAAGGAAGGCCAGTGTCCACAATCACAGAAGTGCGAGTGTATTATTTTCAAGCCACTCTTCTTGATGACTCCATTAGGAACGGATACTGTATAATGGGAGAACGAGTGTTTCTACGGTAAAATGGAACAAATAATAGAACCTTCAGCGCTGAGTTTCTCGATAATTGCTTGTCACGTACAGTAGAAAATATTTGGTTGATGTCACAACTCTGTGTTTGAATTTAAAATCCATTGGACTTCCTTAAGAATAATGTAAGTATTTACATTAGAATTTACGCCATTGAAGCATGTGAGTTACGTGGAACATATTTGAAGGCTAAACTTTTATTACTACACGCGTTTGGCTGGTTGAGAAGCTGTTTGATAACCTGCAGTGATTGTTTTTCTTCGAAGCAATAATAATGACGAGATATTTGACAATGATGGCATCGTGAGACATTCATGTGATGATTACAATTTAGGGACTTCCTTCTACCTTGACTTTTTTTGGGTGATAGGCAAGAATAGATTTGTGTGTTATCACTTGACACTTGCGTTAGGTGCGAAGCCTTTGGCCTTGCAGCCGATCTGCTGCTTAGCAGAGGTAATGAGCTGTTAAGGAGCGCCTCATTAACTTCTTCTTGGTTCAGAAATCGTTTCGAGGACAGCCCCTCTAGAGGAAGTGATTTAATCAAACCTTATTAGAGCGAAAAACTAAGAAAATATATCTTCAATTAGACCCAGCCTACTCGGGACGTGCCGATGTTATATAGACGTAGTGGACCCTAATTATGGTAGGTTTAATTTATAGAGAGACACCTTGATGGTTGTCAGATGTTGCAACACTGAATTTCAACTTAGGACAGGCACCCTGAACATAATTACATGACTCAATTTTAAAATTTAAAACGAATATATTTGCATTTTATAAATAAATACCACAATTCATTTTGTTTTTTAACATAATTTCTCAACATCGCTGAAATTTAAAAGATGAAGAGCAAGATCACGTTCAGGGTGCAATATCAAACACAAAAACGCTAGTCACAAAATTTATTAATTATAAGATAGTATAAACGTAGTGAGAACATTATCGTTCAGTTTTGTTACCGTAACAGCTAGATTTTTTCAGTTCGAACACAACAATCACACTCATAATAACAACGTGTAAAATACCATTTTAGAATAAATTCTTTCTATGGTATTCTGAATTACTGTAAATCCTACGCAAGCAGTCCTACGCTAGCATTGTATTTTGCGGGGATTTCTTTTCGAAAGCTCGATCTTCATCAAGAAAAGTAAGAACATTGAATATCTATCATTTTTTGTTCATCGGTAAGTTACTCAGGAGAAGAACAAAATTTTTTTAATGAAACCGTGTTAAAATAATTTCATCACTTTGTCTAGCGTTGCAATTAATTTTTTGCTTTAGAGCAGGAGACTCGAAGGACCTCCTTTGTCTCATGAGCAGTGTCTTGATTCTAGACATACCATCATTTCGATAATCAAGTATTTTATATGAGCTCATCTTTAGTCACTTCTATTTTAGCTAGCTACAAAATGAATGTAGTTTCAAATTTCAAACACGTTCAATTTAGCAAATTTTTTAGCTAAAGGGAAAAAATTTATTTACACCCTTTAATTCTAATGGTACGACATGGTATGGCTCACATTATCGACAGGTTCAAGCTATCTAGTCGAGGTACTTTAACCGACCTACAGTACACTTTGGCACATTGACAATCGGTTGCAGTAAGTTCATCCCAAACCACACGCGTGGTGCACCTATT
>JACJUY010001021.1:121012-157229 GCA_014220935.1 Platorchestia sp. MABIK | reverse complement strand
AATTAGTTGACACAAAAAAAGACACAAAATCAGTTGAAAATTCCCAAAATTAAATGTTTCTCAACACTTTCAATAGTTACTTTGGCGGAAATTACGCTTGCAATTATTTTATCGAGGAAAATTCATTCACGCTATATAGAGAAAATTCGTTTCATAGGTACAATTAATGGGATATAGTTCATTGCTCCGACTGGTTTCCTTCACTGCTTCTAAAAATTACCACTTAAGCAACAGGTCAAATTCTAATTAGCCATAAGAGGCTAGATTTTCAATTATCTTACTCTGCTTTAGCGCTACAACTGCCAGCGTCGACGGACGTAAGGCGGCTGTCCCTACCAGGTTATTTGCCGTTTGGCAAGTACGAAATTCATGGGTAGGTGAGATAGCTAGGGATACGTTAAGTTAGCTAAGGATGTGTAAGACTAGGCTAGAAAAGGTAAAGTTATGTTAGGATAGGTTAGAGTAGATTGGGACTGGTATGTTTATGAGTGCGCAATAAATAAAATAGTGTTAGTTCCTATTTGCCTTTTAACCACTTCAATGCCAAATACGGTAACTGAATTTAGAGTGATATAGAAACAAAATTTTGGTTCATTTATCGCAGTAAACGAGTGGAGTCGATAGAACACTGAAAATTTTTCACGGCCCAAGGACACGTTAGGTTTGGTTAGCTTAGAGTGAGGCAGAATTGGTTGGGTTCTGGTCGGTTTGGATATGTTACGTTTCAAGTTGAAAAATAATAGTGAGATTTTTCACGGGTCCCACATAGTGCGTGATGAAATGCTTCCATTATCCACAATAAGTACAGAATGTAAACATTGTATGTGCGCATTGATAGTACTCTTAAAACATAAGTACGCTCACCTGAACGTACCTATCATTGTGTGTCACTCTTTCAGTATTTGAGACTGACGGGAATCCCTTTTCCATTATTTAGACTGATGAAAGTCACTCAATTATTAATTTCATAGGAGAAAATTAATTCAGAGAGAGCGAGATGTTTTAAAAATCACACGCAATAAAAAGTGCCATACCCAAGTGGCTATAGGGGACCAGATTCTAAAGTGAAGAATGTACGTCGTCATATTGGCACTGTTGCAGCGTAAATTCTGTCATCAGGGGATACTGGGCCAACTGTCGTTAGGTATACACAAAATTCACAACAGGTAAAGCCTATTACGTTAACGTTGGATCAAGAAAAGATAGGTTATATTAGGATGGGTTAGGTTAGGTTAAGATTGTTTTCGTTAAAATACTTGGTTTTGTTACGATCGGTTAGGTTAGATTAGGCTTGGTCATTTTATTACACAAAACAGAAAATTTCTCCACGTTTTCCACTATGGATTGATTTCCAAATGATTATTTTAAAGAATTAATTTCCTCTACCGACCTTTTATTTTAATTTACACGAGTTTTTACTTGATTTTTTGGTTAAAAATAACTGATTTTAAAATGATTGCGTAAATGAACACAGATCAGTTCAATTAATCTTTTCCTGAGAGTTCAACGAACCACAAAATTTATTTATCGCAAGCTTTCGGCTGGATTTGCTCAAACCATCAGAATGTAAAATTTTGAAAGGAAATAAAACACATTAGATTAAGCCGCTCTATCCACAACAAAGGAGTTTGGGAATGGATCTTTTAGCACGTATGAATTTAAGGGGATAGAAAATCCGAGCACGAGATGTATTCCCACACAAGAACCATTGGGCATGGAAACAGCAGTTAGGAAAAGTTGTGAAAGAAGTTTTTGAAAAAAGATTCAACCTTAAGAAGAAAGTAGTAGGGGCTGAAAAATAGGATAGTAGTGAACTGAAGAAAGATGGTTCGCAGCGAAACAAAAACCCATTCAATTTCAAATTCCCACAATTACAACAGTTGTAACCACATGTGAATTTTTGAAAACAATGTTTGACATCCAGGTGTATTTAGTATCCGAAAAAAATGTGTTTTTCACTGCAATTTGCTTGTAATTCGTGAGAGTTCAATGAGCGTTCATGAAAGCAGAATATTAAGATGAAGATTAATTTTGTTTGGTTCTTCAACACCTTAAAAAGATACGCAATTTTTACTGGAGAATAGGTCTCAACTCTGTATCAAATCTACATGTTTTTTAAATCAAAAGAATGTTTGTTGAAAAGAAAGAACAACACTTCATTTCCAATATAGATGATACAAAAACTCATCTTTAGTTTTTAAAACATCTTAAAGTGAGCGTTCTTAACTGCTACACACACATGAGTATCGTAATACCCATGTCACTAGTCGAAATATTTGATTGAGGGCAATGCATTTCAAATGTTGCTTAATCTACTTCATTTTTACAACAATAATAAAAGAGAACGCAATTTTAGTAACGATGCATTGTTGAAAACACTCTTTTTAGAGCACACTTACATTTAAATACGACCTCAGGGATTTGCGATGTTAAGAATCTGTTGAGAGTAGGCGGGTGGATTAAAATAATGCTGCGTCTAAGGCTGCAAGGTTGACATTCTGAACTATATTTTCACTCCTACGTATAAACTAGTATTCAAATCACAGAACTCTAAATAAAAAAATGTCTTTTTATGACTCCTCGAATTTAAGATTTTTCCATGCTAACAATAATGGCACAAAATAGTCTACCTCAGCCAGAAACATAAAACGATTGTTCTGCAATGATGGCACATGTACAACAAATGGATTAATACGCGAAATTAAAAACTTTGTTAGGGTTGTCATAATATACTCAAGAGCGCAAGAAATTATATGAAAATTTGGACAACACAAGCCTAACAAGAACATTTAAATTGAGTCCTGAAAGATAATGGAAACAGAGAGAGAAAGCTACTTCTTCTTCTCTTCATTTTTAGGTGTTTGTCTATATGTGCTTATTGTCATCTTATCTAAAATAAATCAAAAAAATTTTTCAATTAATTTATAGACAAAATCCCAGTTTTCTAGAAGAATTCAACAGTTTTACATGTGGCTTTGCTATTCATTAGCCATCCTGACTGACTTGTAGGCCGATTTAAAATTGTACACTCTGAAATTGCTATGAAGGCTCCAAGGACCTCTCTATTTTCGTTCTTTCTGAGCACATGATTAGTTGAATATACGTCTCAGATTAGAAAAATCGTAATGGATTATACAAAAAAACATTTCAGTGAATAGAGTCTTACATTATTGTGATGACCTGAAAGACACTATTGTCGGTTTATTTGTGTCGCAACATATGGAACTAGAAGTACACTGTCTTAATGAAATTACGTATTAATTACCTTGGAGTACGTGCTTTTAATATGCATAAATATTTCAGTTTAAGAAATACTGCCTGTGAATTTTCTATCCAGTTTAGGTCTGACGAAAACGGTGGCATGTTATCAACTGGTTGCTTTTAAAGACTAGACCGTATAGACCATGTAGAAGTAAACCCAACTTTAAATGTTAATAACTTTCCAGTGAATGAAGGTAATTTAATTCTGTTTTTTTGTATTAGGTGGATACAAATGTTTTCCCTAAAAATGTTAGGTCACATTAAACTTGGTTGTATCAGTAATGAGACAAATGATGGTTGTAAAACTGTGAGTTGCATATGCCATTTTAATATGGTCACAAATGATACAAAAGTTAAAGGGCCATTGTAATATTATTCTAAAAAATTAGTTATTACGAGAGCGTCTTTCAGGGAATCTCTGTTCGAATCTATTTCGAACTTCCTTTAACCGCTCTTTTCCCGCGTAGACGATGTTAATGAAAAGACGTTGCTCCTTTGCCAGTTGCATAACGATGGGTTGGGTCGCTTGAAAATTAGCATTTAAAGGCAAATTTTTAAACGACTTGGACCTTATTTATCCTCAGACCTGAAGCTTTATAGTCAGGATACATTTCTCTGTGTGTAATGCAACAAATGAAACGGAAATATCTTAATTCAAAGTCATTAACACTTAAAGTTGGGTTTACTTTGTAAGGTCCCATACGGTAGAGACAAGGTAGAGACACCGAGAGCACAGTTGCTCTCGGTGGATGTTATAGAGCATTGTTCTGCCTGGATATGTCTTCATCTGAGGTGTTGGGGTATGTTTTCATGTGAAGTAACAAAGTTTAATTCAAAATGATCAGATTAAGAAGTTTTGTTAATCGCAGCACCTCAGGGAACCTTTCCATGATCCCTAAAATGATCTCCAACGCTTCCATGGCAGCCATGCTGCGGTAATGACATTTCCCTTTTTAAGCCAATTTTCATTTTCAGCTACTGCACGATGCACTTTTTTAGCTTTTAAATTTGCCAAATTGTTCGTTAAAAAGAATAATACGTATAAAGGCTAATTAGATAAAAATGTTTCGGATTTATTTCCAATCTATCTTTCTTAACACTTGAAATTTTCGAAAAGAAAGGCGTGTAAGGAATTTTTAGTCGCTTGATTGTTTCGTAGGCTTTGAGCGAACGCTTTGGTTGTATCTAAGATGTTTAAATTACTAGTTCACAATGAAATAATCTATTAAAGTGTTTTCTAGATTTGAATATTAATAAATCTCAAAATATAAAGGAGACATCATATGTTTGTAGATATTTTACAATCACGATATCATGTGTCTGGTCTGCGCGCAAGTAGAAAATTATAAGTCATGGGGAAAAACCAACGGGGAAATTATGGTGATAAGTGAAAAATAATTTTTCTATTCATTTCTCCGCGTGCAGCCATAGTGATGATATTAGATAGTTTTATTGTAAACGACTCACAATTAAAAAAATATAAATTATTTAAAATACACTGATTATGTTTAGATGTACTTTTCTATGATAATATTTGAAATCGGATGAGTTGGATAGATGAAGTGAAACGTGCATTGTACGAGAGGGGTCTGACTGGACGTGGCGAGAGAGATGACTGCGGACAGAAGTGAGTGGAAGCAGTGTATAAGGATGTAATTATTTGACGCGGTCACTGGAAGCCTGCCCGCATGTGATGGGGTATATGTTGTGTCCTGTTATGTGCGAGGGGAGGCTGCACACAAATGAAGCGGTCGGGGTAAACCAGCTATGGCTGTTGGGCCTGACTGTGGAAAAGGGTTGTGCTGGGCTGCTACTGGTCCGCGCTTGCAGTCGGCTACCTTCCCGTAAGGAGGAAAAGCGCGGTATATGTACGAAATATGTTCCGTGTGAATTTCAATATGATTCTTCCGAGAATGATGTTTCCGTGCTATCAAAAACTCTGTCTGCATATCAGACAGAAACGTCTGGATGTCTGAGGAGTTAGGCTGGAGCTTGTATCAGAATTTCTGCGCTAACAGATGACAGCGAGCTGTAAAGAATGCAGGTGTACACTCTCCTATTAGTCTCCATAGATTACTCCCACTAGGTGTGAAATTTTCCTGCTGAACAGACGACTGTATACAATTTATGGTGCTCATACTGAAATTTTAGTTTGCTCACACCGCGAGTTTTTCAAAGAATTTCGTCCGTGAAACATTTACTGTATGTACTGTCCGTGAAATGGTGACATTCCGTGGCCACCCAGCTCGCCTGCCTGACCTCATCCCCTGCGATTTCTTCATATGGGAGTACCAAAAGAAAGAACAGTAAGTTGGTAAACTACACTCTATTCTAGATTTAATATAAGGTATTCAACGTGAAATCGCAGCAATTCCGGTTGAAATTTTGGAACAAAGATGAGGAAGTTAAACGACTGCCTGCAGTAATGCTACCGTGAGTAATGCGTCACCTTGGAAGGACGATATTTGTTGGACATTCTTTAGCAATCAGTTTTTCTTCTGTATTACAATAAAACATCTGTTTACAAGCTGCTAATTGTGATTTTTTTCATATCGAGATTAAAAAAATTAAAGGTATAGGATCCCTATCAAAAGTGATTATTAGGCCTCCGCCCCGTGTAAAAAGAGAAAGTCGATAAAAAATAGTTTGTATTATTCAACTGCGTTCATAATTTATTCATTTCCATAGTATGAATATTCATGTATCTGCGATTCTTAAAGAGAGCGGTATTTATTTACCGTTGGTGAGCTATTATCCGAAAGAAACTTTTCCAGAGAAATATTTTATAAGCACCAGTGATTCCGGACAGACCACAGCACAGCGGATACTGCCGTCGTAATGCCATGCAGAAGTAATCGCTTGCAGTAAAATTCATTGGTCTAACGTGAACAGGCACAAAAACCCTGATTCAAATTGATTCGCAAGCGTGTAATGGAATAACTGTGAATGCTTGAGCGCAAGATACGGAGTACAGAAGTATAACATTGAAAAGAATGATGGTGAGGCCAATGATGTGCAATAATAGATTTTTTAAAGTATTTGAGACTTGGTTAACTCTCAACAAGGTGTTGGGAATACGAAATGAAAAGTAGAGGTCATCTTAAATTAAGTTTCTAAAAATATTTCCTAGGCTAAAAAAGGAAACAACTATGCTATAAAGGTGGCAGTAAAATTGTTCATATCATGAGCCGTGAATTTCTTTAGGAGACGGTTTGCATGTGCGGTAGAGTAAACCAATCAGAATACAAACACAATTTGCTATGAATGAGATTAAGATTACAAATTTGAATTAATTGTAATTGATCGCTTGTTTAGTAACACATTTCATGCGTATGAGGCTTCCTAATACTTATATATAAGGATGAACAAAAATCGAGTTAAAAAACTGCTGACGACATACTCATCAAACTACGCATGAATTAATCCATAAATGCTATAGACAATGAACACACTTAAACTGGTCGAGAGAGCATCCCATGTCAATCGAAAGCGCTTTTTTATGAAGCAAAACTGGTTAAATTGTGTAAGGAAAAACACTCAAAGAAGCAATGATTAGGGGGATAACGTAGAAATTTAAATTTGATGCTTCAAGTTTTGATGAAAAACAAAGTTTGAAATTAAGTCGGTTGAGCGTGAAACTGGTGCACGTAATAAGTGAAGCCAATAGCAGAATAGCGAATGACAGAACAATAGCGGTAACGGAACAGGAATAGGTGAAGTCAAGTGAATTTTTGTATCAATCTAAGATCTAAGGAAACTCCTTAATCGCTAGAGATATTGATCTCAATTTACTATATAATAGTCGTTATTAACTACAGAAGTAATCTGACGTTTGTCTCCGTAGAAATTACATTTCTCAAAGTATGTGCTTGTAAGGCCCGGATGGTGCTACTTTCGGCATTGAGTACCATTACGGCAAGTGAGGCAGCGGCCTTACTTATACTTCTCCTGCGGCGCGTATCGGTGATACGTAGTAGAAAAGTCGGAACTTTTTTATTGAATAAATTGACATAAATACATCTTAAGATTACTGAGCACTTGGATGATTGGATAGGAATTGAGGGGTAACTAAGGTAGGGCACACATGCTATAAGCTAACCCTTTGGTGGGGTTGAATGACGTTTCTTTGAATAAACATGATTTTTGTTCTACCTCAAATTCGGAGACGCAGATTATACAGAGATGCGTAGCTGAAAACAAGAATGGGCTTACGTAAAAAACGAGAGCTTTTTTAGCTGCGACAGCTTTACAATCTTCAATGGAACTCAACTCATTCAACTCATAAAGGAAGTACTTCAGCGCCAGTATAATGTTAGAATAATTTCCGAAGGAGGGCATATACTACTGAACAGGTACATAAATAAATTGTTACTAACAATCTTGAATTGTTTTCTCGGTTGAAATATGGTGGAAGTGTATCGAAAGATAAAATGTGCCATTTAAAATCGTCTTTTTGTTCTCTGGAAATGTTTTTCCAATGCCCTTGTATGTTGCTCAAATCTGACAAAAACATAGTGGTAATAACTTGAAGATTCCTCGCTATAGCCCGTTGCCACCGATGCTGTGAGAAACATCATCTGTTTTACTATTCATTAGGTTCATTTTACTTGCCAATGTATTTTCAAGGATTTCCCAATTCAAGAAACATTTTGTTTTAAAATTATCACAGGATACATTATTTACACATCACATAAAAAGATTTGCCTGTTCTGCACATTCCATTATTGTAAGCACTCGGAACTCGAAATGCAATTCAATTAATTTCCAAACGAGAGTGGCGCTTGACACACTCGTGTTGTGAATAAGAATTGACCAAATTAGTACGCTGAAATTATTTCTGCTATGCACAAGATATTTTAAATGCGAGTAAATATTCGCTCTACAGACCGTTGAGTTTGCTCTTAGCTACTGAATCAATGCAATACTTCGTACCTTTGCATATTTTTTACACATTCATAATTTCCATAAACTTCCTGTTGCTGGCCCATTAAATAAAATTAAATTTAGGGGAATCTGGCAGGGTTTAATTTCGGTAATACCTCGTAATTCTTTTTCAGGTTTAAGATTCATTGTGGTTGGTCTGAACACTAGGAAGAATTCAAATTTTGTCTCAAAACCGACACGCAATTATTGTGTGTCAACTTGCCACAAAATCGACACACAAAAGTGTGTCGTCAAAATGTAGCATCAATCAGGCAATTCTGAGTCATTGTTAGTGTCATGGAATGAGACGATACATGTGGCTACGCTAACCCCAACACACTTAGGGGGAGCCGGCAGAGTTTCACATAAATGTTTCACTTTCTAGGACTAGCCTGTGAATACACGTATTGACTGTCAATATATTGGAATGTAACAAAAAGGAAATTTCTAAGGCTTCTGGGGAGAATTACAATTCATTCACAAATTCAAAAAACTGCCAACTTTTTAAATTGAAATTTTTGTCACCGTATGAAACGTGAACGAGTGATTCACCTTTCCCGATCGCTTTGTCAAAGATGATACACTCGAATGTAGCAAGATTTCTCTGTATAACCAGTTGATATGCACAAGTGTGTCAACATTTTTCTGCGTGAAGTAGCAATATGGATACAACGCACATCAATGCATTCATGTAGGGGAAGTCAAAATCCACTGTCACTTTCGGGAACGATCGAAAGAACGTTCATTTCTTTTATTTTCGACTAATTCAAATTTTTACTCTGTGTTTACTCAACTAGTGAAGGTAGTATATTGTTGTTTTAACAAAAACTAATACTCAGTGTTAGTTAGACGATATGTGTGAAATCTTCGGACATTTTTATGACGAGAAAACGTTAATACGTCGCCCACATATCCACAACTTCAACTCGAAATAACGACTAGGTATCGTTTTTTCTAATTAAGTATTCTCCCGTAATCAACTGTTGAGGACGAAACGAAGTTCGAAATTTCAATTAAACAAACAAACAAACATCGGCATCTTAGGATGCTTTATTTCCAATCAAGCCTGATACATATGATCATGAGCATTGGTTTTTCAAATGCCTTATAACTAACACTATATATAGGACACCATGACGGTTCCCCCGTAAAGCCAGTACCCATTTCCGACACCTGGGTTGAGTGGGATATTGTGCTTGAGCTTTCCCTTTTATCCAACGGGGAAAATCGCGGCGCCAGCGCCGGGATACGAACCCTCGACTCCTACATGCAAGGGCGATGCCCTTAACCACGGTGCCACGGCGAGCACAAAACATTGCGTTAGTCTTCGATCATTGATAGTTTCTTAGGCTTAAAAATTACTTATTGTTATGAGACTCGCTCCACTTGGTCAGTAGTGGAATTCCACGAAGGAATTTGTACGAAGGGATTCTTGTAGTCATTAAAGTCATCAGGGAGCCGTAGCAATCGTAATAAAAATGAAAGAGCAAGATAAGCAACTTTAATCATTTCATTATTCAAGGTAAATATTCGAATAAAACCTAATTTCAAACGTTTCGGCCACAGGCCAGCATCAGGCTGGTGAAAGAATTGGCTGGTGTGTTTTCGAAGTATTTTTCTGATGTGAATTTTAAAATTGTATTGGTGAACAACTTTAGAAAATCGTCATTTTTTAATTATAAAGATAAGCTTCCTGCCGGAATGCAAGCTACTCTTGTTTATAAGTTTAGTTGTGCACGTTGTACATCAGAGTACATTGGATGTACATCCCGTACTCTACGCACTCGAGTTTGCGAGCATTCTGGTAGGAGCTTTAGAACAGGGTCAATTTTATCAAAGCCCCCATTTTCCGCCGTTCGAGAGCACTCTGACGAGTGCGATAATCCAATTTCCATCAATCAGTTTTCAATCTTAGCAAATTCACAGTTTAATAAAGATATGCGCATTTTAGAGTCCTTGTACATTTTTAAACTTAAGCCGGGCTTAAACAACACTCTTAGTTCATTTCCTTTGGCCATAGTAAATAGATAATTGCAATTAACGTAATTTTATTGCTTGTTTTTAGATTTTTCATTGTAAAATAGTCTATTTTTACCTTTTACTTTGTACTTTCAGGATTCTTGTAGTGTATTGTAAGTGAGAATAAGCCTAAGCCGACGTTTCTTTGAGCGTAAAAATCAGTCAGTTGCATTATTGACGTATTTGACGTAAGAGAACACCACCAACAAGCAGTCAGCCCGACATGGTCACCGCGTCCATCCATCTTAGCAACCCTTTCATCCGTCAAGGAAACTGGGAGGAAGATCATTTTCAGATATAGCTGGGTGGACGCCAATTTTTTATTGCCACATATTACTAATAGAGGTAGTCTTTGCGGAGGCAATGTGTCACTAAGAGAACCCCACTAAGGTTTTCCTAGACATACAAGCAAGAATTACTCGAGAAATATTTCCATTTTAATCATAGTAACGTTATGCCAACTTTTGCTTTAAAACTTTTTATTGTTGACAAATATTTCCTTGTACTAAGGCCAGCCAGTGCTCTGGAATTTGATGCTTGCAAGTTTATAAATAACATTTTTGGAATAGAAACACATAAACGATTAGCGTTTTCGTATCTTGAAAAATAGATCCAGTAGATTCACGGGTGCCACACGGATACAATAGGAGTGTATCGCGTGATGAAAGAAAACAAAATATCTTGAATAAGGTACCGAAGAAAAGGAGAATATAGTCCAAATTGAGGAATGATGTAAGGGAACTTCGCCTGTCCGCCTTTCTTGATAGTTTTTTTTTCTTCTTTTCTGAACCGTGTGACTTTATTTCTGTGATTATGGCCTGGCAACATGGCCCATTCATCCGTGAACCAGCGAGCCTCGGCACGCATTGTCTCTCGTGGTTCAAATTTAACAGGACTTCTTTTCTTGAGCCACCGGTACGCTGGTGAGCATGTATTACAGTAGTTTAAATACTCATAACCGTTAGATTGACGTTCTCTATTTTTGAGAAAAATCAAAATGAAAGTACCACACAAATCAATTTCATTTTAAATCGTAATTCTAGGAGAATGACTGCGATTCTAAAGACTTGGTAGGCCTCGAACAACAGCGAACAGATGTTTTAGTTCATAAATGAACTTTACTAAATGTTTGTATTACATTTTTCTTTTATATACGATTTTTCAATGAAAAAGAGATAATTTAGGTATAGTTTTACAGTTTCGATTCCTAATAGGTTTTCCGACTCGAAAAATTATAAGCGAGAGCGAAAATGATAGATTAAAACAACTGAATAAAATACCTCAGCGTGTGTTTCGTTAAACCAATAATAGCATAATTCCTATTACTATATATGTAGCAAATATTATTTTAATTAATAATTTTTCAAACACTACGCAGATGAAACACCAAAATTATTCTAACACAGCGTGATCGACACTTTATTCAACAATCTTTAAAATTAGGGTTGGACCGTTGCAATAAACACTTTATACTCAACAACCGCGTGGTAAAAAATGCTTCTTTAATGAATTACAAGGACATGGAAAATCGCTTTATTTCTTTCATTTCCAGGTCGTTCGACGACCTCAAATTAATTATGGGCTTCATTGCAATTGTCGGTAATTCGTTTATTTTGATGAATTGATTTGTTCTGATGGAAAAAATTATTAAATCAAAATGCTTTTCCAGCAGAAGTTTAAAAGACGGAGATGTTTTGCTTCAATTAAACTTTCCGATTACTAAGCAGGCAAAATTTGAAAAATTAGAATTAAATGATTCTGATGGCTATTTTTAGCCTTTCTAGCCGCGGATAAACGATTTTTTAACATTAAAGTTTTTTTCATTCCTCATACATATTATACATCGTTTCTGGCTGTAAGTGGTAAATTTCAACCTTGAACTTATGTTCAACTATCAAGGTTGAAGTAAATTCGAGAGTTTCCTCATGATCAACCAGCAAACAGTTTATAACCCCACAATTAAAAATCTACTACCGTTCAACAATCGTATAGAATCTCTTGCATAAAGAAAAACAAAATCATAAACATTTCTCGTGCTCACTCAGCCTCAATGAGTAATGAGATAATGAATTTGCTCTTTGCAATGCTAGTTCCCACTGTAGGAAACTTCAACGTTTTTCTGAGATTTTTCAGGATTATCTTGTATCTTTATTGAGTTGCAAGGATTTTACTGAATCACATCGTCCATACCTCAAAGCCTATGAAATACATAGATTTTTGATGTCAATAACTTCGTAACGTACGCAATGCCTCGGTTTGGTTAAATATTAATGTCAAAGAAATTTTTGTTGAAACAATTTTCAGCAAAGGTTTTCTATTCTGGAGTGTCAATTTTTTTTCTGTTTTTATTTGATCTAATATTTTATCAGACAATGTTGCGACATATTCAATTTCATCATTATCGGCCAGAACAACTGCATTACCATTAATAACAAATTCTTTAAAGCTTGCAATGCTTATTTCTAAATTAGATAACATTCTCGAAAGATTTTCGAATTCTCTTACACATTTTTTCTCTTCGAAAACGGTTTCTGATTCTCAGAGGACATTTCCTTATCTTGGAGAACTGTAATTTTTTCCAAAAACTTTCAATTTTTCATCAAGAACTAGCAGCCAATTCTCAATAAAATTTATCTGTACTTAAGAAATCCTCTCTGTTGCAGAATTCTATTGTGATATTGGCCATTTTCGGGTCGTTTAATCGAGTGGCTAAGATTTTCACTTACCTTGACCTAGATAATGTTTATATCCCGCTAAGTATATGAGAAATCATTTCAGAGATCTCTCTTTTTACAACATCTCTTTTTTCTTTTCTTTTCTTCTTTTTTTCATAACATTGTACATTACAAATTTTAAAATATTATACAATGATGTAGAAATGACCTTATTCAAATAATGGAAGCATTAAATGTTCATAAACCTAATTCAACCTACCCTTAACGTAAATACAAATACAATACAATACTAGTCTTCTGTAATTCTAATCAATGTGACTAAGTGTTCTTCTGTATTTTGCATCTTGATGATGATGTTCGAAACATCGAAATGTTGCCTTTTATAGACTGACAGTTAAAGAATTTTAATAATTGTGCGTTCTTTTAGTAAAAAGGATAAGTGATTATTTTCGTAAACGAGTGAGTTAACGTGCGTTCGAGTTTGCGAGTAAGGAGATTTTGACACGTGTAGCACTAGAAAAATTTCTCAAGGTTGAGAAGTTGCCAAGTTTATGTTTTTTGATTTCGCAATTCGTAAACACTTCATAAGTTAATAAATACTCCTAAAAACTTAATTTTCAATTCATTTTTCAAGCCCCATATTCGTTAATAATTTACTTTAGTTATATTCTTTTGTTTATGAGATTTTCGATAGCTTCTGGAAAGTCTCTGAATAGATTATACCTCACAAGTAAGATTCCATTTTACTTGAATCATTCACTAGATCTTCTCAGCTACTTTCTAACTGTTCATTTTTTATATACGGGAAAGTAACATATTCAACTGTGTTATATAAATAACTCTAAAGGCCATTAAGAAAAAAATTGCAGAAAAATTCTAAATAATAGCACTATTATAATCTGTTTTCAAGAAGATCTACTGGAAGTGACTCTCCTCTAAAAGAGTTTGTTCAGTCACTGTTTTCTTAGCAGTTCAAAAATGTTACAATCTGTCATGTACTTCATTTGTAATAATTCAAAATAAACCATTAGAGTCACAACAAATATTTATTTTCTTATAACAGCTAGTCGATCGCGTTTCTCATTCAATGTTCGTTTGGTCTTTAGAGGGTTTTCAAGCGACGTATCACTATCACTTCGGGATATTTAATTCCTTTCCCGAATGCTCTGAAGCATCTTGAGATGATGAATTGAAATGTATCATAGTATTTTTTCGTAGTGTAAAAAATACTTTTGCACCAAATTTTTTTACAAGAGACAATTTCAAACCTAACCATTTTTTGGATTCGATTGCTTGGTTATATCTTATTGCTTCACAAAGTTTATCATTAGCTTTTTCAAGTCACTGTGGACGATATGCATATAGTGTAAGCCACTACAGCCAACGAACAACAGTCGACAGAGCACCTGACACTGCTAGAATTCTAAATAGGAATCTTTTTGGTCAGATTCTTTGGATTTGAAAAATTCTTAATTTTAAAAACGCAAAACATCGTCGTATGTCAAAATAACATATTTGTTAATACTTCAAATTTATTTTATCCCCATCTAATTGCTATGTATGATAGAATTACAGCGTGTGCATGTTTCAGTGGATGAATTTTGTTCGAGTTTTGGTGTAATCTTTAAATCCATTGCGGCGTCTTTGATTCGTTCGTTTTGTCTGTTATGCACAAAATAACGAAAGAAAACGAAAAGACAAAGGGTTCCACTGAATTTCTCTCAAATTAAAGAACACTTCGACTCTTCTCTCCACGTACTTTCCATTCAGCGCACACTTCCACGCCTAAAGAAGGACAAGTTACACAAAGTTGCAGATTGCGTCAATTCGATGACGTATGCAGAAATTAAATAAATATCCAAATTAGGTACAATTTGATATCAGCTCATAAAATGGCGGTTGGAATTGATTTATTAAATGGTTCTTACTCAGGAGACTAGAATCCTACGTTTCTTTATTTATTAAGCGAAAGCGCTCCAGGAAATACTCCACGTTCACACATTCTGGGCCATTAATATGACGGTCCGAGGCCACTACGTACACGGGTTTTTCCAAACAGGCAGCCAACTGATTCGGTGGTGTTGCTCACAAGCTTGCAACGCAGTGTACACCAAGCTAGTGTAGCCAATACGAAGTACAAAAACACTGTTACAGGTGCTGCGCACAAATCTGGGCCTAAGTAATCTAACCATGCACGCATGGTCCAATTGATGCGAAGTGTGAACAGATCGATCAGGGGGAAAAATGAATTTGAAGCTCGGACTTGCTACGCACAGAGGTCAGTCAGTATGGTCATTCTTTTTTTTAAAGTTCAACGGGCCAAAGATACCAAGGAGTGACTTCCCTGAAGATTTGAATTTATAATTTTTACAATTAAACTTTCAATGAATTTTACACCGATGACTACCATTTTATACACGCTAATATCAAATACACATATTGGAAATAAATATCTAAGACGCTTAGATTCAACAGTGAAATTCACATGGGACACATTTCTGTTAGAACTTTGTGCACTGTGGCAAAATCGTTGTCATGATCAATTCGCAAATTATGCTCAGGGCTTCTTTCATACTATAACGAAAGATCAAGCAAGAAAGAAATTCATGAGTGATAACATTTTCCTTAAAAGAAGAATGATTCTTAAAATTGAACGTTTCGACTCTATGAGTCATTTTAAACAAAGGTAAATAATTTAAAACTCGCAAACTCGATTGCACTAAAGATTAAAAGGGAGTAACAAATCTGAACACTTTGTGATAGGCAAGGAGATTGTCATGCAGAAAAGGTTTCCGTCGTTGACTTTAGAAAGACTCTGTAATGCGAAAATAAAGAGTACTGGAGACAAGAAAATATATTAAAAATTTTTAATTTTACAGAGAGGCTATATTTTACAGCATGGAAGCAGAAAGCAAGCGGAGAAGGACTTTCAAGAGAAAGATCAGTACGGAGGCTCCGACCGGCATGCTCAGTGGCGCGAACACGTAGCGTTTTTGAGGAAGAGTCTATGTATTTACAGACACACACTGCATGAGTGCAACTGTGTTGATAGCTCACTGGAGAAACTATGCCTCCTGGATAATAATCCTTACAGTTGAAAGGAGAGCGGATACATTTATCATTGTCGAGAATGAAGTGAAGTCAATATGAATGAAAAATTAAAACAAAATGTCGAGCAGAATAAAAAAGAACAGACAACTTTTTTCACACTCTTGATACCGGTAGAGTTTTGTCAAATTTATCATTCAAACAAATTTTTTAAAGATCGCTCACAAAGCTGGAGCAGAAAGCCCTTCGATTGAGAAAATATATTTAGGAAAGTAAGTTTGCGAGGAAGTTTCGAGAAATTAGAACAAACTGCAAGACCCTAGAAAATAGAGTTTGAAACTGTTAATTTTGAAAAAGAAGGCGCAGAAACTGAAGAACATTGATCCCAGGTCAGTATGTAAACATGGAAAAAATTTGTTTAGATATCCCTTAAAATTTTTCTTTTTGAAATTATCGCGTTCATGCTTTCAATGAGTGCACAATGAGTGTACATGAGTGTATGGGTTATCCCTTTTCCTCCATCTTTATCAGGATTGCAAACAATTTTGCTTTTCTTGGATGTCAATATTCTTAAGCATATGAAGCCGAAATAATAGAGCGTAAAAAATTTGTTTGACTTTTAATTGTTACATTACATGTATGTAAAAGCTCTCGTCTGGTTTAAAACATCTGCAAATTGACATGGTTGAAAAGACTTCAAACTAGGGTAAGTTTTTCGAAGCATAAAAAATGTTTCCTGAAGTTTTAGTAAAGGTCTAGGCAATAAAACATTTAAATTTTAACTATAAATGTCTTCTCTAGAGAAATTTTCTCTTGCAAAGCATTGCTCCTCGCTTTATCATTCGCTTTCAAGTTGTCGAAAAGAAAAATTGCAATCTTCTTCTAGCTCTCATTATTTAAAGTGACACGTGCATTTTTTAACCCGCTTCTAACGGCATTGATGTTTATTTACGTAAAATTTACCCTGAGGTTCATTAATCAACGTGAGTTGAGTAAATTTCAGAGTTCAACACTGAAAGCGTGCATGAAATGAGACGGGCCTTCATTTGGTTTTGTTTACCCTACGATGGCGGGTTAAACTAAAGTTCAATTTTGAACTCAAAGTAAAATTTATTTTTTGGACTCAATTTTAAAGACATCAAACATTTAACGGATCGTGATTCAAATAGTTTTGATTAAGTCGCTTTGCAAATTCAGTCTGTGATTACTGATCGGCCAGCAGCATATTTAAAATTCCCTCAGTGAGAACCAGTGGCTAGTGTAGCAGTGAAATTGATAAGCTAGGAGAAATGTTTAGTTCGTGACCACCTGTGGGTCACACGATAGTATGTGAGAGAGAGAGAGCTACGATTCACATATGGCTCGTATTGAAAACAACGAGTGAAGTCACAGTGATCGAACACTAAGTTATTCTTTTCTATTTCAAACGCAAAAATTTTCCACGCAAGCTTTTGTGTTCTAAATTTGGTGTTAAATTCCAATCTAGGAATTTTTGATGGTAGTTACTTACGATTTGTTCTAATTGTTTTGACTCAGATCAGCAAAGCAACGTGATTTGATTCTTAATTTGACGATGTGGCTTGATTTCGTATTCATCGAATGGTTGTAAAGCTGACATCTTCCAAATTTGTTTTCAATTTTAACTCCTCCACTACCAAATTCGTAACTAATTTTGACATTGTAATCATCAGTTTTAAACACAGTGTAAGAATTATCACTTTTTCTCAATATCAGACTATGTTGAATACCACAAATAACATTTCGATAATTTTCAACGAAAATAAAAATTTCTTCTTGTGGAATCAGAACCATGAATTTTGCACCAGCTAGAGCCTAATAAGTACGACGCTCACTGATTCCATTGTTCGAGTTCACATTTTTCTTACCATCAACGCTAAAAAACAATTTTTTGTTCATTTTCGAAATTTACTGAAAAGTTAATTTTTTTTAACTAAGTCAATCCCGGAAAAACGGTTACCTCCTATTTCTTCGTCCATACGTAATTCTGTGAGAAACGGGATCAAACAAGTGCATCAAACCGCTGTTGATAATTGCTATTCCTAATCTGAAACTATAATCATTTTTTTCTTTTTTATGCGCAGCTTGTGCGCCGTAAAAGAAACTTCAAGGCTATAGAAACTGTTCATGATTCTGCATAATGATTCTGAAATCATTGTGCTCATGATTCAAATCAGTTCAAATTTGCGCATCAAGGTCATGAGTTTCAATCTCTTGATTGGATTCATCACTGCTTTCTTTCTATTTTAATTTTTCAAGGAGATATTTTTTCAGCACTTTCTTGACCTTGAATGTAATCGAATAGTTATTTCTTCACTTCAAGTATCTAAGATTTCTTTATTTTATTACTGAGGTATGATCTTATATTGAAATATAAAGCTCAATAAATGGGCAAATAAATTGGTTTCCCAGGATTTTCTACTATACTTAGTAGAACGTGGTAAAAGTATGTGTACAAAATTTTGTGTCGTGACTTGTTGAGAAAAGCATCGTTAATTGCACTACAATTGGCGAGCATAGCGAAAACAGACTTTATACCTATTGCATTTGAGCTTTTATGAGTTTCAACACTCTTCAACACGACATCTCTAGATTCTAATAATTAAAGCATTCTCTCTATTGAGATAGACTCTTTTGTAGGTAAATAATACATAACTATAGTTCAGTTTAAAGTATTTACGAGGATGTTCAGTTTTAATTTTTATGGAACCTTCAAATTTCTTCTAAATTAATTCATTACTATTTCCTGTTATTAAGCAGCTTGCTTGAATTGGAATGACATTTTCTTTTGCACCGATCAATTCATTATAGAGCTTTTTTTCATTGATGGCATTAGAATGAGACAAATCTCATGCAACAGAAGCTACTGCATGAAATATTTTTGTTTCCAATTTTACAGCTAATGCCAAATTTATCGTGATCTCACTTTCTCTGTGTCTAAAAACTACTTATTCAAATTTTATTTTCAAATGTGAAATCAAGAACTTTTTTACATAATTCTTATATTATAAATTCTGTTCAATTCTTCATGTGCAAGAATCAGCAATTCATTAGATACACACGTGATTCCAGCATTCAAAGAACTTAATTATATCTAATTTCGTATTACAATTTCGATGATATTAACAAATAAACACCACGATGCATGACCTATTTACTTTTAAATCAGGATCCTCTTCAGCCTGGTACCCAGAACTATTTGTGAAGGAATAGATGTACGAGTTGATCTGTACGTAGGTCTCCGAAAAGGACAAAAAAAGAGTCTCTCTCAGTTGAGGTTTTTTCTGAAATATTTTAAATTGAACTTGATTTTAATTGAACTTGGCACAGGATTTGGTCAAGGACCTGGTGCAGGACCTGGTTCACACCTTACCTCGCGACTTAGTGAATAGCTTGAATTAGAATTTGATTCAGAATATAATCCATGCAATGGATTGCTGCTCTGGTTATAACGACTCCAGCGCGAATTTCTGCGTTATATTTAATTTCATATGATAGTTTAATTAATTAATTAATTCAGAACACGTTTCTTCGCTCTCACTTCTATTTATTTTTCTGGTCTGAGATAACATCAATTAAAAACGACACTTCGTATCAATTGATTTTATTTTCGTCAATGTGATATTTAGGATTTTACTTCGTCTGTAATTTCCATACTTTAAATTTTCCTTCGAAAACCAAATTGAAAATTATTTTTTAATCCTTCTTTAGAAAAAGTTCTACTCAACTTCTCTTTTACCTGGTTTGACAAGCTTTATCATGCAGACTCCCGAACTTCCACGCAAAACGGGGAATGTTCCAAGCCATATGACAAACTGCTATGCCAGATTCAAGAGAAGAGAAGGCTTATTTCAACAGTTTTCATTCATTAGATTTAATTTTCTCAAGAGGTATTTACATCTTCTACTGTAATACCAGCTAATTTGCTAAGTTCCGTCAACTTTTTGAAGGAAAAGTTTGTTGGATCGCAAACTTCTTGACTTCTTGATTACAATTTTGGTCGGTGATTTTGACTTTCCTGAATTGTTTTCAAAAAGTTCTCGTTATGTTTAATAAATCTGATATAGTTTTGATATCAATCATACTCATTTTTTGTCAAAAAACTTCAATAACTTTAACTTAACATGCATTCATTTAACGTTCACAATGAGTTCAGTTGATGCCCATCATACCTACCCACTCGGCCGAAAGCTTTCCTTTAGTTTTTTGTATTTAATGAATTTCAAGAATATCACCAGCATATTTTGAATGTTCATTTAAAAAAGAAGTTCTTGTTTGTTTTACACTGTTCATACTTTCTAATCTATCTATCACTAGTCTTGTAGACTAAATTTTGAAAAGGACAGAAAACTTCTTAGTGAAATTCGGTAAATAATCTTCACATAAGTATTGGCGTCAATTTTTTCTGACTTGTTCAGCAATTTATAATTTTGATTCTTTCAAAGCTTTTTAGTTGGTGGTAATGAATTATCGCAGGCCTTCTTGCTTGTCTGTTTCAATGACGCTTGCTAAAAAGTTTTTCTAATTAATCTCTGAAAGCTTTCAGTGTAAATTTGTTTAAGATCCTGAAAAACATTTACCCATTTTTTATTATGCATAAAATACTTCCCTATATTAGTCTTTAGTTTTAGGTTGAAACTATCAACAGCTTATGCCTTCATTTCATTTTTTATGTTAAATTTTTTATTCCATACACCTCAAATAATTTCAGTTTACACTTTCTAAACCATAATCAAATTGAATTTTCGAGGAAGTTTTTTTCTTCTTATGAGTTTTCATTAGGAGTTTATCAAATGACGTTCATAATTGTTTTTAAACTGCTGTCTTTTACATGATGCTTGTTCTTTTGTACGGCTTCTAAATCATGCTGTCATTTAACATCAATTTTCGAGAATTTAACTCATCTATGTAGTATTGAAACGACGTTCCAGGGGATCATGTAAAGAGTATGTGTCTTGGCATTTTTTGTATCAATTCTGTATTGGATTTTGAGACAAGTCAGTCTTGTTAGCAAATTCATTTATCATACCCATCTTTGGGGTCATAATATAATTCATTCAGAATTTTAAAATTCAATCCAGTGAGCTCGATTTGACTTTTGAGAAGCCAAGGCCTATCCATTTTTTCCAGCCAAAAAGATTTATCCGATTTATCCATTGGTCTGACATATCCAGGTCAAAAGAATCAATAACAATGTCAGCGGTGTCTTTTGCAAGATCATCGTGCGCACTTTTACTATTTTTCGTTTTAGGATATTATTAATGAAGGGTGTCATAATTTTCAAAAGCTTGAACACGTAAATACATTTTTCGATTTCCTTTTTGAATTTCATCGTACACTTTAGTTCTAGGACGGTAAGATGAATGAGTATGTTTATTATTGAAGGATCTTTTTTCAAAATTTGTTTGGGTCGAGTATCAGAAAGTCACTATAACGGCTCTTTTGGTTATGGGAATTTTCTAACTGTTTTATTCAGCACACTTTCCAGTCTTTCCTTATTGAAAAATATTTTTTTAAATCACACACTCGAGCTCATTTTCAATAGCCCACATGTCTTAGAAATATATGAGTCTTCATTATGAAATATTGCAACTTTCATTTGAATATTTTTATAACAATTTTTCCAGACTTCATTTCAAAATGGCAAAAATTCATCCTCGCAAAACAATTGGCACGTATAGTCTTAATTTTAATTTTGTAATTTAGGGAAATATTAGATTTAACTTGAACACTTGGTGGGCTGAATTATGTTTTAGGGAGTTTATGAGGTAATTTTAAAGGTAAAGACACAACTGACATACCGGCACTCTTCAGTTGATGTTTGGCAGATATTTTTGCGCGGGCACAAAGAAATGCAAAAGAAGGAAGAGCATGACGTAAAGAGCAGAAATATGTGGTGAATTTGCAAATCATAGGTGAAGGGTATAAGAATATCACCTAAAGATTTAATATTTCTTAGCCAACCGTGAGGGCAGTAATCGAGAAGAACACAGGGAAGGATCATATCACCAACGAGGAGGGACCACAACATCATAGGGGACCGCGTGACAGCTCGTAGAGTTATGAAGAGAAGGGTTCTGAAAGCATGGGGTCTTAAAAGAACCCGTTTCTGAAATCAATGTTACTCAGAATAAAATTTTCTTCGTGAAAAGTTCCATCACAAATGGAGTACCTTCGAAAAAATATACTTAATGGTCCAATGAGAGAGAAATCAGACTCTTTGGTCATAGGAATGTTTCACACGTGAACAGGAAATATAGTGAACCACATCCTTCAAAGAACTCCTAGCTAACAGTGAAACATAAAGGTAGGAGCTTGTTGTTGGAGATATTTTGCTGAATTTGGACTTTGAAGGCTTGTTAGGCTTAATTGAATTATGTAAATGAAGAATACTTTGATGTTTCAACAACAGCCTGCAGGTTCTTGCAAGAAATCTCAATTCGGGTCGTCGTTGGAGCTTTGTACACGAGCATGACAAAAAGTAATGTCCTAAATTCTGGGAGCGTAATCTTCTTTGGCACACTTGTACGTTTTAGGATCATTTATTAGTTGACTTCAGAAACCACTGAATTATTTCTTTAATTGGCTAAAAGATTTCACTGTTATGTGTTAACCACATTCTACCATGGTCAACGCAGCAGTAATCCTTTAGTGATGAATGGTCTGGTTGGACGAGCATGAACAGTTTGTTCAATTCCAACAATCTATCAGACAGTGAAGTTTCCCTCTTTTCAGAACTGAGGAAATGAATGTCACTAGAAGTAGCGTACATCGAGTATTCTACATATTTATCGCAATTATGGTTTAACATACTATTTACAGCAAGAGAAAATGTGAGGACGAGGCGTTATAAAAAAACCTGACTAGACTCGTTTCAAGATGTCATTAAAATTTGGTTTGGTTTCTAATATTTTTTGCCAACAGTCTCGTGCTCTTTTTACCGGTTCAAAGCTTATTGTAAAAAATTTTTCGTACACAGAAGTTCGAGTGCTTGAGTTCAAAGTCCTTGTTCGTCGTGATTTATTTTTTTCATAAAAAAGTTTTTCGAGTTTGAAATGAAATTTTACGTTGAAATTGAGGAAAGTTTCGTTAATTAACGTAAATGGTAGCCGGGCCAGTAATTTTTTTAACATTTTACTGGACGTCGACACGCCTTGTCTCACTCACTTGAAAACGCATCGTCAACGAATCATCAACAAAAGCATGCTGAACTCGACGATAAAAGTTGTTCAAAAATTTTCAGGGAGCACAAGTGAGTTTTGAAACCATTTTTCATTTCAACTGTTTTAATTGGTGCGATCTTTCATGACGTTCATGTTTTTCTTAAATTCGTTTACCTATGTAGGGGTAAAAAATGGTAGTGGTTTGACAGAAAAAGAGTCTTCCTATCGTCGATGAAGCATATCAAAATTTTTTCATTTATGAGATTTATATTCGTCTCCCCTAAATGCGCAAATCGAAGCAGATTTTATGGCTAAGTGTTCACGATTTAACATTAACAGGGTTACATCGCAGCTAATAGAATCTCGTGTTAAAAACTCTTTTAACAAAAAAATTTTCCCTATGTAACCCTACCTACCGCTCCTAAAAATGATTTTTTCTTGTTTCCGTTTTTGGTCAACAGTCAGAAAAACTTAAGAAGGACTTTGTTCTTTTTCCGAAAAATTTCCCGCATACTGACAAATTAAAAGTGCTAGTTTATGCGTATAAAATAGGATCTTGTTTCAATAATCGTGAAGGTGAAACGCCCAAAGAAATACTCTCCTCTGTCATCTATAAATACAGTTGCGCACAGTGAGCGTCTGAATACGTGGGTTCGACTACTCGAGCCCTCGGTATTCGCGATGCAGAACATGCTGGCAGGAGTTTTAGAACCAATCAGTTACTTTCCACACCTCCCCATTATTCAGTCTGCAGTCATGCAGAAGAGTGCGATACTCCCGTTCGATTAGACGATTTTAAAGTAATATCTTCTACATCAAATCAAATAAACATCCATATTTTAGAATCACTTCATGTTAAAAAAAAACTGTTTTAAATGATTTTAAATGGTATGCAATGAGCGTTCCCTTTACAATTTAAGTAATATTGATACTGAACATATTTATTTTTTATCAGTGACTTGTTTCTTTTATGTGTATTTTTTTTGTCCCATGATTGAAATATTTTGATGTACATTTTCCATTTGACTAGTTGTTTCTTAACTCATTCAAAATATTTCTACTCATAGACTTTTTTAAATAAGATAATGATCTCATTAAAGACGTGTTTCTTTGTGGTTTTATTAATAATTCGAATTTACAAAAGGCAAGCCATTAATATATATCCATTTGTTCATTTCTGTTGCAGAAAGTAAGGCTTTAAGTACATCGCCGTACGTTTTAGTTTTCCCTTTTCCCATTTTTCCCGAAAACATCAACAATCAAATTTTTCATCATTGAAATAATACTTACGATATAATTTGGTTTTGTGATCTTTTGTAGTACAATCAATAAAAGTCAAGGTAAAACAAAGCTGAAAAACTTATTTTCTCATTTCAAAACGAAAGAAGTCACTTTGTAACATAAATTTTGTTGGTTTTTCATAGGGTCATAACAGGCGAGTAAATTACAAATTTTCACCCGTTATTCGCATGGTGGAATATGAGATAGTTAGCAGCACCTCACCCGGAAGTACGGAAGCAGGGACGTAAATTGCATCATCACCTGAGTTCTAGTGTAATGATACGACAGGACTGAATAAAAGATGACTTCAATAACATAAATCGTTTATTGCATTGAATATTCTCTTTAACTACTACAGGATAAAATTCTCTTCTTACGCCATAAAGACCCGCGTTTTAACCAAGCTCATTAGGAATAATTTAGGCAATTTTTATGTCATGCACCTCGTAGGAATGTTGAAACCTTAATTCATGGTATATCATGATTATGAAATATGCAATATCATCGCAATATTTCAATCCCGCAAAAAAAAACTTGGAAATCGAAAGGTACACCCGGTGAATTTTCCAGTTGCTGTGTAAAACAGCACTTAACTCGTTGTCATCAATTAACTTTTCAATCAAAGAGCTTTTAATAAATTGAAGTAGCACTACTCGAACCCTCAATTCCTATCGCATCGAAATTGAGCGGCAAAATTTTGCGTTGGCCAGTCAATGTACAATTCTTGAGTTCTTTAATACTACAAATATCATTTGGGACACTGCAAGCTCTTCACATCGCTAGGATCGGCACGGTAGCTCTACAATCGTGACACGCCGTTGCCCTGCACCTCCAACACACTCGAAACTGGGCCTGGCTCCCTCGCAGCAAGTGTGTGGAGTCAAAAGCGTAATTCGTTTATATCGTGCAGCAGCGAATATTGAACCCAGCTGAAGCAATCGTACAAAAGCCAATTTTGGAATGTTGGCCCTGAATACAATCTTGGACCACTTAGTTTAGCCATTAATGGGGCGTTACCCGTAATGAAGCGTTCGAGTACAGCCTCATGTTGAGGTGGAACAAGAAGATGTGTTGGGAACTTGGGACAAAGATGCAGAGAGATGAAAGTTCATAAAGATTTTGCGAAATGGGTGACATTTTTAAAATTTAGAATCGATGTCTGACAGCCATGGATATAACGTTTAACTTGCAAAAAAAAAAATAATTACAATTTGAAGTTGGAAGCAACTAGCCTATTGTGCGGAAAATAAATAAATCTTGGTAGTCTTAAAGCATCACCAGCGGCTAATTGCTACTTTCCTGTAACTGTTTTGAATACGACATAGTCTTACTGACTGCAACATTTACTCTGCACGTATGAGCCTGCAGATCAGCATACAGGCAGAATACTCCAAACCCCAAAACCGTTTACATCAATTAATCATCTCTCGACCATTCTAGATGTGCAACGATTGTAATCCTCTGCTCATAGAGAAGATTTTCTTCGACATGACGATATATCGAGCTAAACCGGCAAGTGCCAGAAACGTCGTCCCGTCCACGTCCTGTTGTCCGTCACGCATTCCGTCACGCCTACGAGGGATAACTTCCGGCGAGCCATATGCTAAGTTCACTTACTCTGTTCAAGAATTAGACACTTTTCGGCCGCATCTTTCTTGCTTAGCCTCTGGTAAACTCGCACTCCAGCTATTTTTAGTTCAAGCAATTTAAGTTCGCAATTTCGCTTAGTACGTTCGCTCATTCGTTTAACCGTACTGGAAGCAAGAGTAATTTCAAGATGATAAACTTCCGTTTGATGCAGTTTGAGTCTTCTGTACAATAATTGTTGCCTGTCAATTATCAGCTCTGGTAAACTTGCACTCATCTGAAAAACAAAACATTAATTCCACTAAACACTCCACGTATCACTCGAATTGTTGCTGATTCTGCCGGCCTTCTACCACTGTTTAAATGCAGCATTCCGCAGCCTGCTAACATCTTGCTTTCGTAATCACTCGCACGAAGTTGCCTCGCCAAGCCTCTCCGCCTTCGCTTGCCTCCTGTGAGGACGTCTGCCAGAACTCCCCTCTTTGGCTCTCAAACTGTAAATGGATTTTCCCGAAATTTCTGTTAGAAAATTAGGAATCATCTCTTTTTTACGTTCACTAAGTCCCTGTAATATTTATCTTAATTATTTCTGTCAACTACAATGAGCAACACAGGCGTCAGCTCGTAGCAGGACCAAGGTCGTTTTTATGATTACAATTATTATTTACTTTCTGTATTTATATTTACCATCCGAACGATGAACTAGCTATGGAATTAATTTTTGTTCGTATATCAGTTTACATATTTCTAGATGCGAGTGTTGTGACGTGTTTTGATAAATTATTTTTGGCTAACGTTGTCTCGCTATTTTGAAGTCATTTACGACGTTGTTTCAGTCGAGTTCGGTAGCGTGTTCGTGTACTTTCTTCGTTCGTTTTTTTCACTTTTAGTGAAGGACTTCCAAGGCATTTTCTAGTATTGTTTATGGGTTTTCAATCATCTTACCAGGCATGAAATATCCCGGAGAATCAGAGAGAATATATTTTGTCTGCTTCTCTCATTGACTTAACTAACCACTGACAGGGCTATTGTACTCCTCGTTTGGTTTGTACTCCTCTACTCCTCGTAGGCGGGGCGGGGGTGGGGGGGGGAGGGGGTAGGCATGCATGCATGTATATCTATGTGTGTATGAGTGTGTACACATGTACATACATATATAAATATATATTCATCTATATACACACACATATAAACATATATGTTTCTATTTTTATTTTTTGCGGAACGACAAACTTCAAGATCCATAACATTTTACTTAACGCTCTACGATCAGCTAACACTGAACCATATCTCAGAAAAAAATATATATATATATTGCACTCGCTAAATAATTTCAAAATAGATCTATCACTAACCCCAGAGGACGTTTCTGTAAACAGTGAAAATAAAAAATATAAATAGACAATTGAAGTAAAGCGAATTTGAGCTTTGACTCACGAAAAAATTATATTTCTGTCGGTATATTGAACAAGCTATAAATTTCATTTTGCGTTTATGTTTGTTTACGTGTTTCTAGATGAGTATGTTGTGTTGAGCGATGTTTTGTTGTTAAAAATTCTTTGTGACTGACTTTTTCTCAGTGCTTGATAATAATGTACGACGATGTTTCAATCTGTTTAAGTATAGCATTTTCTGACTTCTCTTACTTCTTTTCAACTAAAAATTAAGGCACTCCGAAGAATTCTCTAGCAGCATTTAAATTATTTTTAGGTTGTCAGCCATTTCTTGGTGAATAAAATATCCAAGATAAAATATTTTGATAAAATTAGTCCCTGACATGGTTAATCTATTAGTACACCTCGTATGGTTTGTCTATTAGTGCGCCTCGTGTAGTTTGTCTACAAGTACACCTTGTATGGTTTGTGTATTAGTACCTCTCGTGTGGAACGTTTATAAGGAAGCTTTATATTAAGAAATTTTTAAAATCCATTTTGTTGTTATGCATCTCATGAATGAACTTTTTTGGAAATAAACGCTTTTTCTTTCTTTTTTTTCGACGCTTCCCTTCATTGTATCCCTTCAGCCTCCCCCTTTGATGCATTCCTATCTCCCTTGGAGGCGTAAGAGAACTCTTTTTCTCCCTAAAAGACGCCGTTGTTACGCACGCTTTCGAGCTGTTTCATTATACTGTACCACTGGTTCTAGGACAAGTTTTTCTGATTTTTTGCATTTATTTTCACTCCCTGAGGAACCAAAACGAGTTTTCTCAAAGGCAATACCATGACAGATGCCATGACAGAGGCCTCTTCTCAGGTGCTGTGAATTTTTCTAATGTTTTCTGACCAAGCATTGCTGTAACGTTTTGTGAAAGATTGCATTCATTTTAATGACTAGAAGTTAGTTCTAAACGGGAAATTTTCGCATCTGTGTATATGTAGATCGACCCCAAGAACTGGGAGACGGTGAGCAAAGTACAACTTCTTGCGTGCAATTTTTCAGTTGATGCATCTCGTACGCTATGGTTTTTTCTTAACTTCAGAGAGAGCCGCCAGTGTCTGTTTAAATTATTACGAACCGACACTCTTGTTGTTCCAAGCTTTAAAAATATTTTTCTCACAGACCTCCGAGGATTTTCTGCAATTCATGGTGCATTCTTTTAAATTTTTGATGTAATGCACCCCTGCGGAGCTTGGACAAGAATTTCTTGCGCGATCATTAACACATCCAATGTTTTCATATCCCTGTATTGCCTTATAATACAGTGATTTAGAATAATTTGAGAATTTTTGAGACTTCACTTGGTACTTGTCCTGCAAGATCAAGCTCCACGCTTGCGTTCCTTTGATTTTCCTGGGTGATATCAGAGAAATTATACTTAGTTGTTACCTTTTGCTCGCAAAACATTATATCTAATGTTAACTATTGTTGTATCTCGCAGTGAGCATTGGAAGACCGGCGCCGCCGGATGTCTTTTATTGCACTTGGGTTTCGCATGTCTCTGAGCCGGATAAGTCATAAAACGCCGGAACTGACCGACAGAAGTCCTTTATGGTGCCTTGCCTCTGCCACGCTTTACAACTACCGGAAAGTCCTTGTTCGACTTCCGGGCACTGCTAGTTATAAGTAAGGTCTCACCGATGGAATCAGTACATTACTAACTGCCTTGCTGTGCGTATACTTTTCCTTCTCCCGAGTTGCGGCTCACGGAACTGAAGTGAAGTTAAAGCTTCTGCTACAATACCTCAAGTTGTGTCGATAGTACGACACTACAACTATGAATGATTTAAAAAAATTGAAGTCTTAGAGTAAATAATGAACAAATTCCCCCAATCTTCAAAACCTTTCCGTGAATTTTTGTGCCACTTTGTACAATATTTTGATTATTTTCATGAAATTGAAGGTGTCCTCTTTTTGAGATAACGGATAATTTCCTTGACATACGAAGTTTTGAAGAAGCAGTATAAATCATGACACTTGTTTTGCGATGCAATGATTGAGACCTACGAATGTGAGCTAATCCAGGGAGAAAGTAGACGGTCGTAACTATGAACAAAAGTGAGGTTAGAACATGATGTGAAGCCCAAGAAACGATGATCATGTATACAATATTTTACAAAATGTTGCGTTTTACCTTATTTATCGTCCATGTTAAGGTTTTGGTGGCGAACCTATGTTACCTTACGTCCACGACAAATGAAGAACTAGTTAACGCAGTTCAAACGAACACACATTTTTGAGAGACTTCTACGCTGACTGAACGTAAAAATAAAACTTAAGTCAGGTGACAAACAAACTCCCAAAGACGGTCTTTCTTGAGTCCACTTTGTGATTTCGACCAACAGTTGCAGCAATATTTCACTTCTGGGCCACTTAATCTGAATAATTAAACAATCTTCTTGAAGAAATTAGCTCGACGCTCATGATATTACAAATCACGTTCCTGAGGTGGTAGTTGTTCTTAGAAACAAACCATCAAGTGCCAGAAATTTACCAGTGAGAACCATCAATGTGATTTAATCACGCACCGTGTACTGACTACGGCGAAGCAGATAAGAACAATCGAGCCTTCTGAGCTGAGCTGAGCGTGGGTTTCTGTACTATAGGCGAAGCAACATAAAATTTTTCTCCCGCGTGTACCTCATCACAGCCAACTTCAGTGATGACGACGGTTCTACAGCCTTGTCTTCAAGGAGAGAAATAAGAGTACTTCGGGTAGAGAAAGCACGGAAGCCGTGTGATACCAGTAGGAAACATGAGTATAAGACGAAGTTGAGCGAGTATTGTGAAAGAGAGTGTTGCAGAATGAATGTGGAAGAGTGGATTGTGAGTAGTAACTTCTGAAACGTTTGCAATGCATGCAGCTTTCGGGGGCAGATTTTGGTCTCAGGCCGAAGAAGAAAGGAAGCGAGAGGGCGTGAATGATGGAATGAGGGAGTTAAGGACGCAATCAAAGAGGAAGGCGTGGAAAGAATGAGGGTAAAATGAGGGAAATATGGAGGCGTATGAAAGGTAAAGGGATATGTACAAGAAAAGCTGCGAACAGGAGCGTGAATAAGGAGAAGGAGGTGGCTGATTGGAGGTGGTTCAGGAGGTTGGAGGCAAATTTTGAGGAGAATAAGAAAATGTCCTGGAAAAAAGTGAGAAAAGTACGGAAGGATGAGGAAGCGAAAGGACGTAAGGCTAAAGATGAAAATCAGGCGATGAGTGAAAGTACAGGAGACATGAGCAGTAGGACAGAATATTTTGAGTTAAACGTAGAGGATGACCGTCAAACAGTGATTGTGGCAACTGGAATTGAAGGAGAAAAACATTGGTAGAGAGGACTCAATCATGAATTCACTCGAGAGTGGAAGTGAAATTTGTCCTGGAAAAAACGAGGTCAAGTAAACCATTGAGTTGGCACGGAGTTGCAGCTGAATGTTTGAACAGAAGTGATATGTCAGTGATTTATTGCTTGGTGTGGTTGTTGAATTTGTTATTTTGTTGTGGGTACGGTGTCAATGGATTGAAAGAGTGTGAGTGTGATTCTGCTGTACAGGAACAAAGAGGATAGATGTGAGTGCAGTAATTCAAGGAGTACAAGTTTGTCGACTGTGGTTGGCAAGGTGTATGGCAGAGTACTATAGTGAATCGGATAAGGGAGCAAACGGAAAGTGCTTCATGAAAGGAGCAGTATGGTTTTCGGCAGGGCAGTGGGTATGTGCACCAAATTTTAGCAGTGCGAGAAATGTGTGTGAAAGGTGCCTTGCGAAAGAAAGAGAGGTGTTTTCAGTGTATATGGACCTTGAGAAAGCGTATGACTGAGCTGATCAGCACACTTTGTGGGAGGCTTTGCAAGCATATTGCCTAGGAACTATAGGATGCTAGGAGTTTCTTAAAGGCTTAAGTGTTGGCAGTTTCTACGTGAAGAGTAAAGCGTGAGTTAGAATGGGATATAGAGTGAAGGAGTGATTTGAAGAGCAAGTAAGTTTGCGTCAGAGGTATGTTATGACCCAGCAGTTGTTCAATATGTATACGGATGGAGTTGTGCTTGATGTGAAGGTGAGAGTGTTGGGCTTGTGGCTGGAACTCTTGTTCCTGGGTTTGAGGAAAAAACTGTGGAGACTGTTGAAAGTGTTTGGAAGGGTGTGCGATAGAAGGAAACTCCACGTGAATGTAAATAAGAGTTGGGTTCTGAAGTGTTCGGGGAAGAGATTGAGGGAGGAATGAATGTAAGCTTAAATGTTGAGTCGCTGGAGGAAGTGAGTTGTTTCGAGTATTTGAGAGAGAGTGCGGCCATGAATGGTGGATTAGATGATGAGTTGAGGACTAGGGTATGAAAAGAGGGCACGAAGTGTAAAGCAGTTTGAAGGCGGTTAAAGGAATGCTGGAATGCGGGCTCGAAACGATGTGTCAAAGGGATGTGGCTAAAGTATGATAATAGGCGAAGGTGATGAGTATGACGGGAGTTAGGAGAGAGCTGGTAAGAAAGGTAAACTTCTGTATGTTGTGAAGGAGGAACTGTTGACTAAGGAAGTGATTAAGTCAGAGACCTGTGGAAGGAATTTTAGAGCTAGGCTAAAGACTGGATGGATGAGGGCGTTTGAAAGGGCGTAGCGCAATCTCAGTATTATGCTAGAGGAATCTGGAAGATGCTCAAAAGCAAGAGATGTCTGGAGAGCGACTGTGTCTTACAGTGACGCAGTCCAAATGGATGGGGTCGGGGATATAAGCCAGCAGGAAGGACTCATCTTTGTTAATCAGGATTTGAGATTGTGGGTAGGTTCTGTGGGTCGGAAATCTCCGAGCCCATGTAAGCAGCAGGAGTAAATCAGCGTTGTGCGGTTGAGCCGTGCTGTGGAAGAGACTCCCAAAATACTTAAATGTGTAACAGTGAGAGATTGTAGGTTTTAAGGGACGGGAATCTAGTTCTCGTCATTTGGCTACACCTCTTTGATGGAGACAATAAGCTTTGGTTTATACATGGATGGATAGAAATTCATTCACAAGTTGTACCGGAACAAAAATGACGGAATTAAAAGAAGAAACACGAAGCTTCAAACAGTTCATTTGGAAAGTATTTTTAGTAAATTAGGCTCTAACTTAAAAATGATGATGTTGTTTTAAAGTACTGGGCTGCATTATTGTTTATAATTTTTTGGCAATCCATAATAACGACAACCGCCGTCGTCTGGATAATGTATTCTCTGATTTTAAATATTAGTAAGGTGATTAATTTAGAGTACAGAACTATTTTAATGCGTTTTAGGAACTAGTGCACGCGTGCTGGTCGGCATTAATCTGAAGAATTTCACCCCTTCTTTCTTGAGTTGAATTCTCTCGTGCCACTCAATGTTGTCCAGCGCTATGACGAAGAATTTCCTCGCTTCTTTCATGTGTTAAAGCTCTCTCTAGCTACTCGGTGCTACTCTGCATTATTCCGTAGAATTTCCAAACGCCGGTCAAGGGTCAATTTAGCTCTAGCTTTTCGTTGGCGAGCAACATTGCTGCGTCTTGCCATTTCGCGTCGTTAATCCGATCGTCTTCGATGTTTTTCTTGCTGTCGGAGTCTGGCTACTTCTCTCTTGCGGTTGGACACATTTCTATCTTTGGTGGCCTCTTTTGCCGGAATTTTATTCTGAAATGTCGTCTATTATCTCTTCAAAGCTTTTCAAGAAAATCACAATTTCATGAACAATAACTCAAGTTCCAAAATCTTGGGCCTTATACCCAGAGGTAGCCAGGTTACTTGTCGAACGAATTTAAAACATTTCTTTTTGCATTATCAATTAAAAATATCAAAGCGCCATGATTAATTTCAACAGAGAAAACTCCATTGAAAATTTCTATTCTAAATATAAGCCGATTGCGTATTGTGGATACCATAATCAAGAGGGGGTCACACGGACGGAGAGACGGACGGACGGACGGACGCGGCTACTTTTATAATAGTGATAATGCAGAGCAACACCGAGTAGCTAAAGAGCGCTTAACACATGAAAGAAGTGAGGAAATTCTTCGCCATAGCGCTGGACAACATTGAGTGGCACGAGAGAATTCAACTCAAGAAAGAAGGGGTAAAATTCTTCAGATTAATGCCGACCAGCACGCGTGCACTAGTAATAATAGTGTCAAAGGAACATCATTAACTGCATTCTTACGCAGACGAATCGTAAATAAAAACACCAAGGTTGCTACTCTCAAAGTCAACATTGCTAAAATTATTTATTGATGATAAAAGGTAAACGTTTCGAGCACCAGGCTCATCATCAGTACAAATTTGTCTGTAAAGGACAAAACGGAGATGAATATATAAAAATATACGGGAAATAAACACTGAATTAAAAAAATACTACTACTACTAAAATCAAGGGGAAACTATGTACAAAGGGTGGGCACTATTGGTTTCATTAAGAGGCGGCCTAAGTTTAAAAATGTATAAGGACTCTAAAATTCTTAAATCATTCTGGTGGTTGGCTGAAGCTAAAATGCTAAAATTACAGCACTGTACACTGGAGCCACACTGTTCACTATGGAGGCGAACCGACGAATGAGGGGGATGGGCAAGAATCCCCCCAGTCCGGCTACTACGTCCAGCATGCTCCGCTACTCTGACGCCCAAAGTTTTGCAGGTCGAGCCTACATAACTAGATGCACATTGTGCACAACGATATTCATATACAAGAGAGCGGAGCATGCTGGAAGGTAATTTATCTTTGTAGTTGAAAAACGAACCTATAGTAATTTTGTTTGTAAGAATAATTTTGAAATCAACATCAGGTATATATGAGTGAAGAATTTTGACAAGTTCTGTTCTCATTTGTTCAGATTTAGGCCCAAAGTATAAAAAAGGTAAGCATAATGTCTTCGTTGTACTATCGACGAGATTGACGGGTGAGCTATATTTGGAACTTAAAAAACGTTTTATCAAAGATTCAACTAAACAAACAGGAAAACCATTATTCTTGAAAAAATTGCACAAAAAAGAGAATTCATTGTGAAGTAAATTGTAATTTGAACATATATTAAAGGCTCTATGCAACAGGGTTTTTATGCCATTAATTTTAAAAAGATTAGGCGTGAAACTAAAAAAAATAGTACCTAGTCCCGTAAAAGTAGGTTTTCGGTAAACAGAAGTCAAGAAAATTTCGTCGCGTTTAGTAATTAAGACATCTAGAAATGAAATCTTCCCATCGACCTCTGGTTCAACAGTGAACTTAATATTTCTATGTTTTGAATTCAAATATTCAAGAAATTGAAATTGAATATTTGAATTCAAAACATAGAAATATCAAGTTCACTGTTGAACCAAAGGTCGATGGGAAGATTTCATTTCTAGATGTCTTAATTACTAAACGCGACGAAATTTTCTTGACTTCTGTTTACCGAAAACCTACTTTTACGGGACTAGGTAATAGTTTTTTTAATTTCACGCCTAATCTTTTTAAAATTATTGGCATAAAAACCCTGTTGCATAGAGTCTTTAATATATGTTCAAATTACAATTTACTTCACAATGAATTCTCTTTTTTGTGCAATTTTTTCAAGAAAAATGGTTTTCCTGTTCGTTTAGTGCAATCTTTGATAAAACGTTTTTTAAATTCCAAATATAGCTCACTCGTCAATCTCGTCGATAGTACAAGGAAGACATTATACTTACCTTTTTTATACTTTGGGCCTAAATCTGAACAAATGAGAACAGAACTTGTCAAAATTCTTCACTCATATACATATACCTGATGTTGATTTCAAAATTATTCTTACAAACAAATTAACTATAGGTTCGTTTTTCAACTACAAAGATAAATTACCTTCCAGCATGCTCCGCTCTCTTGTATATGAATTTCGTTGTGCACAATGTGCATCTAGTTATGTAGGCTCGACCTGCAGAACTTTGGGCGTCAGAGTAGCGGAGCATGCTGGACGTAGTAGCCGGACTGGGGGGATTCTTGCCCATCCCCCTCATTCGTCGGTTCGCCTCCATAGTGAACAGTGTGGCTCCAGTGTACAGTGCTGTTATTTTAGCATTTTAGCTTCAGCCAACCACCAGAATGATTTAAGAATTTTAGAGTCCTTATACATTTTCAAACTTAGGCCGCCTCTTAATGAAACCAATAGTGCCCACCCTTTGTATATAGTTTCCCCTTGAATTTAGTAGTAGTAGTATTTTTTTAATTCTGTGTTTATTTCCCGTATATTTTTATATATTCAGCTCCGCTTTGTCCTTTACAGACAAATTTGTACTGATGATGAGCCTGGTGCTCGAAACGTTTACCTCTTATCAGCAATAAATAATTTTAGCAATGTTGACTTTGAGAGTAGCAACCTTGGTGTTTTTATTTACGATTAGTGTCAAAGGATTTTGAGGAAGTTAAAGTATTATACAACTCTGCCTTTAGCTGAGATCCATAGATTTTTGAAAAATGAATTCACTGTCCTACTGATTGAGAATAAAGGTATCGTTCATGGGACGGAAATTTGCATTGAAGATTCATTTCTGAAATGAGAAACAGAACCGTAGCGTCGGAATAAATAATTTTTAGAGGCTTATAATTCTTGCTTCATATTACAGGGTAGGACATTTCACTGCTCTTAACTTGTTAATGGGGCTCAAAAAATGAGTAGTATGTTTAATAATAATGCTTCATTTTCTTTCCGACATGCCATTCAGTGAGCGCTCAAATGGCATTTTTCAAGCATGGTCTACACCTTTTTCACTTCAAATTAATCCGAGTCAAGTTCAATTTAATCCAAGTCAAGTTCAATTTAATCCAAGTCAAGTTCAAATTAATCCGAGTCAAGTTCAATTTAATCCAAGTCAAG
>JACJUY010001021.1:77868-120935 GCA_014220935.1 Platorchestia sp. MABIK | reverse complement strand
ATCCAAGTCAAGTTCAAATTAATCCAAGTCAAGTTCAAATTAATCCAAGTCAAGTTCAAATTAATCCAAGTCAAGTTCAATTTAATCTAAGTCAACTTCTAATTAATCCAAGTCATATTCAAATTAATTGAACCCTAAATTGAGGTAAAAATTGACATAATCACTTGCTAATTTGAGCTTTTTTGTGTTAAATATGTGTCTATTGGATGTGATGAGCAAGACAATCTTTTTCCTTTTAGCAAGGAATACATAAAATTTATGCAATATAAAAATAAGTTGTCGTAAAATGTGGTAAGTATCCAGTATCAGGAGGCAGAGTGTGATTCAGATCTTTGAGCAGTGTAAAAGATGCAAGTCAATTATAAAAACTTCGTTTTATACTCTTCATTAAAGTTGTTTTAAAATTCTACATTGATGACAGTGTGCATACATTCAAATATTCATGTTCAAAAGGAAATTTTTTGTTACACGTACACATAGTTTCGGGGATTTATTTACACTAATAGATATTTATTTGCGCGAAATTCCACTTTATCACATATATATTTATATATATATATATATATATATATATATATGAAGTCAAATACATGCAAATACAAAAGATTACTACCGGACGACATGTATTTTTAATCTTAAAAACATATACAAATGCGATCACAGAGTACTAATCTACAATTCCGTTTGATAACAATTTATATGAGTACATTACTACACAGATACATTCCTGCATTACCAAGAAAAATGTTACACTGCTCTCTAATGTTCATCTTTTAATGCAGCATCTATCACTCTGCATTTTTCTTCTCGTATTTTCTTGTATTTTCCTCTCTTTACTCTTCTTCTCACTCTTGCGCGTATATTTTCTTGTTCATCTTCACTTGTTTCATAGTCCGTTGATTGATTGTAGAGATCCAACATGAGGGAAGCGCTGATTCAAATTCAATGAGAAATACTTTTGTTCTATACTTCTATATTAGAGAAATCGGTACATAAGATACTGAAAAAGGCATTTTTAACATTATTTTAAAAACCGATAGTACGGAATACAACATTACATACATAAAATCCAAATGTATTCCTATATATGTATGTAAAATTTGACGGTTGTTAATTTGAATTTGACTTGGATTAATTTGAACTTGACGTAGATTAAATTGAACTTGACTTAGATTAAATTGAACTTGACTTGGATTAAATTGAACTTGACTTGGATTAAATTGAACTTGACTTGGATTAAATTGAACTTGACTTGGATTAATTTGAAGTGAAAAAGGTGTAGTGTAATGAGCTTTTCGTGGAAGCTCAAAAAATCCAGCGACATCTTTTCTATCGTTCAGCCTCTCTACTTCTTGCATAATTATAATAGAATGAAGGTACTTTTTAATACTTCAAATATGTTTACCACCATTTCTTTCCCGTTGCTTGACGTAAGAGACAATCTGAAGTCTCTTTAAACACGAACCAACCTCGAATCGCTGCCCTGATCTGTTGGAAGCGCTCGGGTTCTGAAGTAAATGGCCCATCTTCTAATCTAAATGTTAGGCGAAATGGATGGAGCCTATTGGTACCTTGTAAAGTTATTAATTATACATCCGTATCCTGTGCGTATGTATAATCTGTTTTTAAAAAGATGTATAGATAGTTTTATACGTGCACAGTATGTGTGAATTAATACTTATGCGAATGGCCTATTTTAATCTCGCAACGTGAGTGAGCTAGCTGGTCAGCAACGGTTTAGTGAGACTTTCTAGAATAGAAATGCGCATGGCTTGCTGCGAGGGTTCACAAATATTACAAAGGGCGTTGAAAAAACTGTGATCTTTGGAAGCGTTTTGTGGTGGAGAGATACGAAGGTTTGATATTTTTCAATGGTTGCGGGACTCAGAAGCGCCAGTGAATGACTGTGCCTCTGGTGTGCCTATTTCATTGTAATTGCTGGTGGCTGAATATAAAATGGGATTTGGCGAAGTACGATTCGTTCCACCACCTCAGATGGTCTCTAAATAAAAGAGTTGACGGTCTGCTGGAGCCAGCTTTTGGAGACAGTTTGTGTTGTTGAAGAAAAGAAAGAAAGAAAGAAAGAAAAACACTTTATTTCCATTATAGATGATACAAAAAACTCATCTTTGGTTTTTAAAATATCTTAAAGTGAGAGTTCTGATGTGCTACACACACATGGGTATCGTAATACTCATGTCACTAGTCGAAATATATGATTGAGGGCAATGCATTCCAAAAGTTGCTTAATCTATGATAGATTTGATTATACCGGGTGTCCCACAAAAATGTCTTTGCCTTTTTAATTGATTATATCTCCGCTTTATACTAACATTCTTGAATTGTCTTTTTTGTACAATGTAATAATGAACAATGAATAGTGATTGTCAAAAAAATGTCAAAACACCAAGTCCGGATGATTAAACAGAGTCACCAACAAACTCAAGTTAGACTGCACGCTCTGCGTGTCGCTAAGCTATTTTAATTCAGAGGTAATAAGAGACAAATATGAAAACGGTTGCAGAGAGATATTCAGGCTAGAACAGATAAGAAAGCAGGGAGATTTAATAAAATGGAAAAAATGAGCCAAGAAGAAAATATTTCATTATTTAAACAAACTCAAGAATAAACGATAGGAATCATTTCGTATTTTTAAGAGTTTCACCGTTTACACAATGATTTTGTTTTGAAAGCCCGTATGAAGCACTTTTATCTCTCACTTGTTATATCTCTGGTAAATATATGAAATTAGTGCTTAGCCATTTTCTTATTCTAGTAACTTTATTTCAACATCTGAACACTTTCAACACTTTGACCGCGGCATGTAAAACTGAAGTTTAATATTCAATTCAAATTTAAAGTCAATTACAGTACTATGTTGTAGCAATGTTGAAAATACCAAATATTAACTGGATTGTGTTTTCATTTAGGTTTGATTAAGTATATATAAAAATTGAGTTTGTAACCACTGGTTGGTCAGCAGCATAATGAAAACTTCCTCAGTGACCAAATATGGTTCATGTCGCAGTCAAAGTGTTAATGAACTGACAGTTAATCTCAAAATCAAAATAAATAGATTGAAAGACTCGAGGATTCAAAACTTACAACAGTAGGAAATACAGCAAATCAGGATAAATGTAGGACTCGGTGGAAACTAATGCGACCACACTAAGCAATAAATCATCTTGCGACAGCAAAACCACAAATCGGCTTTCACTAATTGTTGCAAAGACTGCGCTTCACTTACATGTCAACACCCAAATCCACCCCAAACAACTTATAGAGGATAAGCGACTGATCAGTTAAGAGCTCCAGCTCCTAGTACAAAATTAGGAGCGTGAAAGAGGAATTTCTTTCAATGAATCGTTCGCTGAACTGCAATGCTTTGAAAACTGTTGCAAAATTTCGAAAAAGAGTGAAGAAATGTACAACGAAAAGTGTTCAGCTTGTGGAGAGACCGAAAACGGTTGTTGCATCAAGACAATGCACTTGCACACGCTTCAACGGAAAAACAACACACGTATACCATGAAGGCCAGAGGGAAATGAAGACATCGTCAAAATCTCTTATTAATTATCGTCGCATTTAGTCGTTTGGGCCTTTGTTGTGTTCCCGGAAATTTTTATAAATTCCTTGTTTTGATACTTTAACAGATATTAAGAAGAAACATTGGAGATGCTTCGTTGCCTTTCGGAAAACTATTTTTCTAGCAATTTCTAGGCATGGCAACGCGCTGATTTCATCGTATCGATTCGCAGTTTTTCATACATTGAAGGAGATGGGAGCCATGGAATGCTTAGGAAAGTAAATATAGTGTTAAACCTAATCTGGTTTAATAGCACCCCGTGTTTCAAGTGCTGTGTGTCTCTTCGCAAACAGAAAGTTTATCAAAACGAACGCTGTGTAATAGGCCTGCAACGAATGAACAACGGCACGACGCCCACATCAACCCTGAGAGTTGAACAGAGGATCCAGTGAAGTTAGAGATATCCCTGCCTAAGCTAATTACTGCATCAGAGGAAACGTTATCACGTAGTCAGCATTGGTGCTCTGGTATCTCTCATCAGAGACGAAAAAGTGTTCCACTATGAAAAGACTAATGAAAATAAAAATATCAATCAGTAATCACCCATCTCTAGAAGAAAACTTCAAGATTTATTTATTCAGCTTCATTTCACTGACTATCTATTTCACTGACTCGTAGGCTGCAAAGGTAGGTATTAACGAGTATACAGTGTCGAATTAGCAAATATACACCTAGCCTACTGTGCAGGAAATGGTTATTTCAGGGAGGCTGTCCAAATTTACCCATCAAACTATCCCAACAGACATGTTCCATCGCATCAAACTGTCGTAGCCAAACACCTGAGATTGTGTGAAGACAGAGTATTTCGCAGAGCACAACATGAAGGAGGACGCAGCAGAAGATCAAGAGGTCCAGACAGGAAGGAAATTGGAACATTTTCGAAATGACATTGATATTTTCAATGTTTTCGAAATAATATTGGAACATTTTTGAAATAATTCAGCCACAAGCACTCGTTCTGTTGCACGCACGTGTTTTACATGTAAGTCAAACTACAGCGTGGGAAGTGGGACACGATAATGGTGAACATCTACTTCACGTTCAGAGTGGGTAAGAATTACACGATGAACATTTTTCACATCATGTTCTATTTATCAGGTGTTTTCTGTACAGAACAGTTAAAGAACAGTTTCATTAAAAATTCAATTCACCGACAGGCATCATCTATGCGAGAAGGAATAGTTTACGTCAATGATCTGAACTTGTGGTCTGATGTTAATCCAGATCTTACGCGATAAGTTAAATATCAGACAAAATTCTCCATAAACGTACGGGGGGCCATTCTTGACAACCACCTGATTATGCCATTTATGTAGTCGGAAACAGTGAATAGACGCAATTTTTGAATTTTTCATTTTTAGTCAGTTCTATGAATAGTGATTCTATTTGATCCTGATTCATAGTTGCACTTACTATGAGTCTCGAAACCATGTGTTAATTAAGATATGTACGTACCGATGCCTCCGTCGCTCTTATTATTATTGCGTAGTGAATGGTGGCCATGATAGTTTTCCATTTGAATCAGGTCTTTAGTTGAGTCTTCTAGCCAGCTTTCGATGAATCTAATCATGTCCAAGTAACACTCAAGTTCAGTAATAGTATATTGTATCTCTTCCAATTTTGGATAGAGTGATCTACAGTTCCAATTCAGCAGCGAAAAATCATTGCGAGTTGTTCGCATCGATTCATTGAATTTTGATATATTAGAATATACGCAGTTTCTGATTTCGCTTAGGTTTGGAAATAGTTTGTTCAAATGATTGAGATCTGGGTCAATTTCATCGAATACATCAACATGGTCAGTCATTTAAAATCAATAAGCAGTAAGTATATACAAAGGATAAAAAAGTGATGTACAAGGTCGAGATAAAATAAAGATTTTCCTATCTAAAAATAGTTTATGAAGTAATAGAGAAAAGAAAAAATCAAGCGTGATTTCATGAGGAGTACACGCACTCAGTCCATTAGCGAAGATTGGAGTTCATAAATTGTTATTAAAGTAGTTACCACATTGGAAAGCACAAATTGATGACGGCGTTGTTACAAAGTTCACATACATCAGGTAGTATCCGCATAATGATACTAAAGATGAAAGAGTAGAAAATTATTGATCATACAATTATAGTATAAAATTCTAAAATTGAGGCGACAGTTACATGATATCTAATCAGTGATAGTGACATGATATCTAATCTGTTTAAAGCCGAAATTGAATTTTGGAGGTTCGTTACAAAGGTTACACGCAAATAATAACCTGACCGGCAAATTTATATACAGGGTGTTTCAGAACTAAAGTTTAAAAATGAAACTATACATAGAAATTGCAAAATAAAGCGATTTTCATGGGTAACAAAAAACTCAAAACTCCACCGTTTTCAAGTAATTTGAAGTTGAAAAGTTCTTAAATTGTAAATGTCAAGTGCCCATGCACCGGCTGCCAACGAAGTCAGGTTTTAATTTGTACCTGCACAGATTAATGTACCTGCACAGAGAATTGTAGAAAGGGAAATGTTTATGGAACAGTTGCATGTTTGTATTGAATCTGAAAATTAAGTTCAAAGTACTAAGTTAAGTGGGGAAGGACGCCATTTTTATTGATCAGTTGTTAACTGCACGTTGAACTGTAAGAATGGAGCGCTTCACGAATTCAGAACTTGCTGACATGCATTTCATGCACCGAGCTGCACCAGGAAACGCTTTACTTGCTTCACAGTTTTACAGAGAACGCTTCCCTAATTGTGAGGTTCCTGTGCACAGATTTTTCACCAACTTACACAGAAGATTGCGAGAAAATGGAATCTTCAGGATAAACAGACTGGAAACAGGGCGTCCACGCAACGATCACCTAGGATGAATCATTCATCTTTTTGAACAAAATCCTCGAGATAATACACGCTATGCTGCTCAACATTTAGGTATTTAGAGTCATGTTACTACATGGCGAGAACTCCACGATCAAAACTCACACCCATCTAATTTTCAAAGAGTGCAAGGTTTGCTTTCTACAGATCATGAGCCTGGCATGCAGTATGCTCAGTGTTTTTTACAAAAAAAACAAATGATGTCGGTTTTCCCAGGAGAGTCCTGTACACTGATGAAGCATCTTTCACTCGTTGTGGTGTATTGAATACGCACAATTCTCACCATTGGACTGTCAATAATCCTCCCATTTATAATTATTCATGTTCATTATCATCAACATCGCTTCAGCGTCAACGTGTAGGCAGAAATTGTAAACGACGATTTAATCGGTCCTTATTTGACACCTTCACCCTCACTGGCCCTGCATACTGGATTTTTTACAAAAAGTTTTGCCTGCATTATTAGAAGATGCCCCTCTGAACATACGAGAAGAATGTAGTTTCAACCACCCCTGTGGGTTCAGAGCAAGATCTGGTTGCCCGTAAAGTTGATTCTGCAGCACAAATAGCAGAGAAACCTAATGTTTTCACATCTGTACGGCAGTCAGTTCATGACAGATTTGAAAAGTGCATTGAAGCTCACAGTAGGCACTTTGAACGCCTCTTGTAGTAACATTAAAATTCATCATTTGTGATTGGTTATTTTTTTCCCACAAAAAATTTAAAAAGTCATTCCCTTGTCACGATACGTGTTTGGGGTCGGCTGTCGCCGCCCGTCACGTTACGATTGAGGAATTTAAACCTCGACAGTCAGAGTGGAAAGGAAATTAAAGATGGTAAATACACAGGAAGAGGATGGACAGAAAAGGTGAAAAATAGGAATTAATAATAGGAATTAGCATAGTGCACCACGAGCTTATCTTAGTTTAATCAGCATGGGACAATGATACACAAATTTGAAAGATTGCAACATATTTTTATATTAATGTTGAACACGTGAGGGGGTTAATTGAACAATGCAAACAAGATAATTATCGACATGCCCCTTCTAACACAAATAGCTCACCAAATGAGAGGAATGCACGCTTCGAATCATAAAGAGCGCTTACGAACGATTACATGATTTTAACGTTACCCAAAATTTTATGGAGACTATCAAAAGTAGATTTACGCACAATGAATCGAAATTAGAAAAAATAATTAATGACTGGGCTAGCGTACGCACGAAATAAATGGGGATAATGCATAAACAAAAAAACCTTGACTCACACAAGGAATCAAAATATGGAACACTTTGCACTATGCACAACGTGAAATTCTTGCTTTAAAACCCAACCACACCTTTCTGCTAAGTGCACAACATCACAATATAAAACAAAATCAACTTCATCAATAGCGAGCTATTTCAAAGCACTGTTCAATGTGCTCCTTTGTATCTAAACTTTTACCATTATCACTATTTTCAGAGTTTTCAACACCACAAAACACTCGAACTCTTGTGTAATGTGTCGTTGGCCTTTAGCTAGCTCTGCTCCCACTTGGGGCTTGAAGGATGTACGCAGGGTTGATCAGGCCGTTTCCGCGGTTCCCTCTCGCTCGTAGGCCGGTGCTGGTGATCGGCGGCACTGCACTCTGAGTTCACAATTTGAGCGCTGGGTACCGGGGGCAGCTTGATCACTGCAGGACTCATAGTGACTGGCGTTGTTGCAGACTTTGAAGCTTTGTGGTTCCAATCGGCGTGCTGGAGTTTCTTGCGAGCTTGTAGTTGACGTAGAATCCTCCATGAATTTTTACGGTTGTGTCGTTGACATGCTGTGCCACCCGCCATCTTCTTCTTTCTAGTGCTTGGAGTTCACCGATGTAAAGCTGAAGAAGATCTTCGCTATTGTCATACCAGCAGCTGCCTCTGAATTGTGAGCAGGCCGGGGAACCGGCAGCTGCTGGTGTCCCCCGGCATAACAGCAACTCAAGACGAAAACATCAAGAATAAGGTACACCCGAACCAACGTTACGTTAATGTGACAATAGCGAAGATCTTCTCAGCTTTACATCTGTGAACTCCAAGCATTAGAAAGAAGAAGATGGTGGGAGGGCACAGCATGTCAACGACACAACCGTAAAAATTCATGGAGGATTCAACGTCAACTACAAGCTCGCAAGAAACTCCAGCATGCCGATAGGAACCACAAAGCTTCAAAGTCTGCAACAACGCCAGTCACTACGAGTCCTGCAGTGATCAAGCTGCCCCCGGTACCCAGCGCTCGAATTGTGAACTCAGATTGCAGTGCCGCCGATCACCAGCACCGGCCTAAAAAACAAAAACAAACATCGGCATCTTAGGATGCTTTATTTCCTATCAAGCCTGATACATATGATCTTAAGCATTGATTTTTCAAATGTCTTATAACTAACACTATATATAGGACACCATGACGGTTCCCCCGTGAAGCCGGTACCCATTTCCGATACCTGGGTTGAGTGGGGTATTGTGCTTGAGCTCTCCCTTATACCCAACGGGGAAAATCGACGCGCCAGTGCCGGGATACGAACCCTCGTCTCCAACATGCAAGGCCGATCCCTTAACCACTGTACCACCGCGAGCCTACGAGCGAGAGGGAACCCCGGAAACGGACTGATCAACCCTGCGTACATCCTTCAAGCCCCAAGTGGGAGCGGAGCTAGCTAAAGGCCAACGACACATTACACAAGAGTTCGAGTGTTTTGTGGTGTTGAGAACTCTGAAAATAGTGATAATGGTAAAAGTTTAGATACAAAGGAGCACATTGAACAGTGCTTTGAAATAGCACGCTATTTATGAAGTTGATTTTGTTTTATATTGTGATGTTGTGCACTTAGCAGGAAGGTGTGGTTCGGTTTTAAAGCAAGAATTTCACGTTGTGCATAGTGCAAAGTGTTCCATATTTTGATTCCTTGTGTGAGTGAAGGTTTTATTGTTTTTGCATTATCCCCATTTATTTCGTGCGCACGCTAGCCTAGCTATTAATTATTTTTTCGAATTCCGATTCATTGTGCGTAAATCTACTTTTGATAGTCTCCATGAAATTTTGGGTAACGTTAAAATCATGTAATCGTTCGTAAGCGCTCTTAATGATTCGATGCGGGCATTCCTCTCATTTGGTGTGCTTTTTGTGTTAGAAGGGGCATGTCGATAATTATCTTGCTTGCATTGTTCAATTAACCCCCCTCACGTGTTCAACATTAATATAAAAATATGTTGCAATCTTTCAAATTTGTGTATCATTGTCCCATGCTGATTAAACTAAGGTAAACTCGTGGTGCACTATGCTAATTCCTACTATTCCCATTTTCCAACTTTTCTGTCCATCCTCTTCCTGTGTATTTTCCATCTTTAATTTCCTTTCCACTCGGACTGTCGAGGTTTAAATTCCTCAATCGTAACGTGACAGGGGGCGACAGCCGACCCCAAACACAAATCGTTACACCTTAAATGGTCTAAATTAGTATGATTGGGTAATCAAGGACTCAGTCTCGTGAATACAGTAATTTTACTTCTTAACTAGATCACCTAAAACCTAACTTTGTTAGCAGCCGATGCGTGAGCGCTCAATATTCAATACATAGAAATTTTTCAACTTGAAATTACTCGAAAACGATGAAGTTTTAAGGTTTTGTTGCTCGTGAAAATCGCTTTATTGGACAATTTTCTATATTTAGTTTCCTTTTGTAACTCCAGTTCAGAAGCACCCTTTAGAAATAAGGTGGGAGAGTGAACGCAAGGTGGAAATTAAAATTACATCTGACGCAAATATCTTGAAGAGCACAAGAAACAAAATAACAGCCTTAATTATTATGACCACAAGAAACAGATTTTGAAAAAGGTCGGGTGCTCAGATGACGCCATCTGTTGCGATGCAGGCTTTCAAACGCCACCGCAATGAATGCCGGGCGCTATCGATGATAGCAGGAATTTCACGAATTCTTGCGGAGGCTTCGACAACTCTACCGATACGGTCCTCACCGAAATGAATCAGTGATTTGTGCACCGAACTTTCCCAGTAAGTAGCAAAAGAACGGAGTAATATCAGAAGAACTTGGTGCTCATGTGATGGCGCCGCCAACATCTAGCGGTTTGGATGTCGAGTTTCATAGAATTGCCTAAGAGTAATTGTCAAGTTTCCAAAGACATCGTATTGGAATCATATTCCCTTGATGTCGACTAAGGGTACAATTGCTGACAAATCAGCAATCGATGCGAAAAACTCGCAATGATTTTTCGCTGCTTTTTTGGAACTGTAGGTCACTCTATCTAAAATTGGAAGAGATACAATATACTATTACTGAACTTGAGTGTAACTTGGACGTGATTTGCTTCATCGAAAGCTGGCTAGATGACTCAACTAAAGACCTGATTCAAATGGAAAACTAATATGGCCACCATTCACTACGCAATAATAATAAGAGCGGCGGAGGTATCAGTACGTACATATCTTAACACATGGACTCGGGACTCATAGTAAGTGCTACTATGAATCGGGATAGTCACTATTCATAGAACTGACTAGAAATGGTAAACGGATTATGCTTATAACTGTCTATAGGCCTCCAACAGCTGGTCCTGAATCTTTTCTGAATGAGCTCAATCGTATTATGTCGCCATTTAACCGGTCTTTATACAATGACATAATAATCTGTATTGACTTCAATTATGATCTGCTGAAACATGAATGCTGTGAACCAATCTCAAATTTCCTAAATGTTTTTCAAACTAAATCTTTTCTTCCGGTTATCACAAAGCTGACACGGATATGCTCAGAATCTGATACGCTGCTCGACAATGTCTATTTAACAGATCCAATTGATTATCTTACTGAAATAATTGCCTACAATAATTACAGATCGTTTTCCAATTTTTATTTATAAGAAATATATTTATGTCGCTTGCACCAAACCACATGCTGAAACATGCTTATATCGTAACGTAAACGAATCAAATTTGGGAGAAATGCGCACCGTTCTAGAAGAACTAATATTATGCAACGAACATTGATGAAGCAATACTAAACTTGACTGAAATTATGATGGCTGCATACAATCAGTGTTGTCCCATCGTAACTCGCACAATCAAAAATAGACAAAAGCCCTGGATTACTGAAAACATCGTGATAAACATAAAAAACGTCAAGCGTACCTAGCCCTCCTTTACGAAGTGCAAATATCTAGATAAATGTATAACAGATTCAGGAACTGAATGACAAATCAGATAAGGACATCGAAAAAAACTACTTTACGCTCAATTTAAATCAATTTGAAACTGATACTAAAAAAACTTGGTGCGGCTTAATTCTTGCTATAAACCGAATAATGCTGCTGAGAAAACGATTGAGTCTATTATTCAACATAAAGTAAAATACCACGAGAAGAAAGATATTGCTTATCTTTTCAACAATTTCTTCGTAAACGTGGGGAAAAATATAGCTGAGAGTATTCCAAGTGAACCTACAAGTCACTTCGAATATATGGATCACGTTCGTGAACACAACTCTTTTTTCTTTAAGCCTACCAACTCTTCCGATGTAATTGCGTGTATAAACAACCTGAAAAATAAATCGAGTGGATTACAAGCGTTTGCGACTAAAGTACTTAAAGTTTTAACTGATATCATAGCCCCGCTCATGTCCAATATTATTACCCAGTATCTCTTCCTGGGCACTTTCCCGAACTACTTAAAGCTGCTTGAGTAACCCCTATTTTTTTGAAGGTGAAAAAACCTGTGTATACAATTATAGACCAATCTCTGTACTACCAATTATTAGAAAAACATTCGAGAAAACTGCGTATAAAAAGTGTATCCTTGTTTTCAACAAAAGTCATTTCTCGATGATAAACAATTTAGTTTTCGCTCTAAAAAATCAACAGCACACGGTATATTAAATCATTTACAACACCTCTATTCTAATTTAGATGAAGGAAAGCCTATTTTCTCCGTATTTCTTAAGTTTTGATAGGCATTCGATTCGAACATACTCGTATGACTCTCGAAACTTCATTGTTATGAAATTTGAGGAGTTGCTCATGACTGGTTCATATCATAACTAACAAATCGGAAGCAATACGTTTTCATTGACGATGCAAAATTGAATCTAAAAACAATTAGCCATGGAGTTCCACAAGGAACTGTCCTTGGGCCTCTCCTATTTTTAATTTTATCAACGACATTATTAAATCTACATCATTTTGCAAATTCAAACTTTTTGCCGATGACAGCAAGCTTTCTACGATTTTCCAAACCAAAATCACACTCTAATTGCTGAGAGTATAAATAACGAACTTCATAAGGTTTCCCTTTGGCTTAAAGTTAATAAAATAAGCCTTAATACTGATGAAACAAAATATATTACATTCGCATAGAAGAAAACTATATCTCTTCCACGCATTGTGAAAAGGCGATTGTGACATCAAAGAAACCAACGTATGTAAGTTCCTGGGCATTGTAATAGATAAACATCTGACCTTCAAAGAGCACATCGCTCATATTAGTACTAAGTTATCAAAATCCGTCGAAATCCTTCATAAAATGAAAAATTTCCTGCCTGAAGAAGCTTCGCAAATACTTTTCCGAACGCTCATTTTACCATTTTTACAACACGGAATAGAAGCATGGCACGGAACTCATCCAAATAAAACGAATGTACTTTTTACTCTGCAAAAAAGAGGCATCAGAGCGGAAAAGAAGCTAGAATATAATGCTCACACAAATGATTCATTCCAAAGTTTACAAATACCTAAACTTTCGGACTTCTACAAACTCTCCATGAGTAATTTAATGAATAAAACATTAATCAATGATGGCGACAAAAACCTCAAACAATTATTAACTGCACAAACTGGTCATCACTATAATTTAACCCGTAATAGAAGTAACTTCATGATTCCTTATTATTCTAAAGCTCGGTCTCAGCACAGTATCCTCTTCGTTGGGACTAAAGCTTGGAACTCAGTCCCTGGGGAGATCTGTGAAAGTAATTCTTACAATGTATTCAAAATAAATCTTAAATGTTATTTCCTATCGAAAGATTAATCATGTAAGATAATCAAGGCAAATCTTTACTCCTAAATGACCAATTCTGATAAGGTAATTTGCCATGGTTAATCTCGATGATCTTCAGTCCGTTGATAAATCGTTTCTAGAATTTACTGTTAACATCTAGCCCATGTAAACTATTTTATAAAATGAAGCATCAAATATCGAGTTAACTGATTACACATTATTGTACACCTTAGAATAGAGTTGGTTGTAGGATGCCCTATAATTAGAAGCCGTTGAACTTATTCGGGCCCACAGGTAGCTTTTCTCAAATTTGACCATAGTACGAAGTTTTTTTAAACACGTTTTAAATTTCAAATCCTTGTAAATTTTCAGTAAATCATTTTTGACCACACGGTTATTGATTAAAGTGTTTATTTCAACTGCCGCAACCCAGCTTATGTTAAAGTCTATTCAACTGAGTGGCAGTCACTCTGTAAATTGACCTTAGATAAATAGTTGAAGACATTTTAAGTAATAGTTTACGTTGGCTTAAACATAAATCTAAATGTAGGCTTAAAACCGTCTCTAAAAACGATTAACCATGTTCTCTCTTTCAGTTATACTTTCAGCGTCTTATTTGTAAACCTATAATTTCTTTTTTTAAAGAGGCTGCTAAAAATTCCTTAGTCAACAGAAGTTGCAAACTCTCGATAGCTTGGCTAGAGTAATGCCAAATAAGACAATCCAGTGACCACAAACAATCACTACCATCCATTGTGGTTGGAAGCCAGTATATGCTCTGGTTAGCATAAAAGCAATAGATGAATAAAGTTGAAGATTTCGTGAACTCTTCCATAACGAACAACAATTTTCCAATCAGGAAGATATTAGTCTTTTTTTCCATTGGTCAACTAGATATTTGAAAGGAGACATACATCTCATGCTTTGTTGCCGTCAGTGCGCTTCGGAGTTCGGAGCGAAGAAAGGTAAGGGTTGAAATAAAGAAGTGAGAAACTCCGAGCTTTCAAAATTACTCCGAGCTTTCAAGAGAGTAGGAGAGAGTTTTTCAAGAGAGTGGGAGATGTTCTTCTAAGGTTAGCCCTCAGTTAGAGAAGTGCCTACGATAAGTTAAGTAAAGTAAAGTTTAATTAAGTCTATGAGCTCTTCGACCGCAACGTGAGCCGCCAGTGGTAAACGGAGGAGATTTTCATAACGCTACTAACCGACCAGTAGCCCCAAACTCGAATGTCGTTAATATTTAATTAGAGCAAATTGAAGGCACTATCCAATTAATGTTTACTTTTTTAAAATTGCTTACAACTATTGACTTGAAATTTGAGCTGAAAATTGAACTTCAGTTTAACGAATTGCGGTCAAAGTGGTAAAGAAGCCCTTTTGCATGAAAAATAATTATTAGAGTAAATTATAAAGAAGGAAAACGTTCAGACATCCGAAGTAATTAGCTACATGAAAAGCTAGTAAAAACTTGTAGTTGGGTAGGGACTACCATCGGTAGAAACAGAAGAGAGGCAGCAATCTCCTCCGCGGTCTGGCTACCTGAGCCGCATCTGAACTTTACGAGAGCCTAGGGGGATCGGATTTACAGGACGTGCTGTCCACGAACAGCGGAGTAAAATCGTGAATTCCAGCAAATAATCAGATCGGCCATCTCAAAATCATCATAACATCAGACCCATTCATCACTAGTTACAGAGTCACTAACTAACTTAGTTCTTGCAACTACGGACTGTGGATGTAAATGCAGCACTCTGAGCATTAGCTAATGAAATATTTTTATGATAAAATTAAGCCTTACGAAAATTATGCGAGTTCCTCAAAAAAATATTGCTCATGAATCGTTACTCCCCGTGCATGACTAACGAACCAGTATCGTATTCACCAAGAGCAGTTCTTTTATACGATGGTATTCTTCTTCGGCCACTTGCCGTGAGCACGAAAATTTCTCGGAAGTTCTCTCTAGGTAATGAGGTGAACCGCTATCTTACTGTCGGGAATTCGGTGACTTCTACCCTGTCATCATGAATTTGAAGATGCTTGTGAGACAATTTGATTTTTCTCGGAATCTATGCTTAATATTTGTATCCAGATTTTGGGTTTGGAGGTGTTTTGTTATTCAAACTTTGAACAATCTTTCCAGTGTTTTACTGGAAAAAAAAAGATATGGTTGATGAGTGATAATTATCACGTACTCGTTTGATCTGTTTTATTTAAATTACAGTGACTTTTATCTGTTTCAAATCCTGTTTGGCAAGCCCAGTTACGAGATATCGATCAAAGAAGTTGGTTAAGGGCTCACAAAAAACTTAGACTCCTACTTTGAATACATCGATAGCTAAACCTTCAAAAGATTACTTTCCTTCGTGATGCTGATACTAGAAATTTCGGATGCGTTCTATATCGAAACGTAAATGAAAATTTCTAGAAAAAAACATAAAAATGAATTATGAACAAAAGAGAAAATATTTCATGGTCAGATATTAATTCTTACACATTTCAATAACTGGCGCCTCTATTTCTAATAACTGCCTCCTGACGTTTTCAACAGTTCACCATTAGGCTCTTATAAATAGCAGCAGAAATTTTGGACAAATTCTTTATTATAATTCCATCCAATTTTTCCAAGATTCCTGGGTTTTTCTACGGTGAGATTTTTCCTAACAATCCTCCGCAAATCATCGATAGGATTTAGATCTTTACTTTGGATTGACCACTGAAATACATTTACCCAATTGTCTTTCAACCATTTTTCAACGGATTTTCAACCATTTTTCAACCGAGTGATTGGGGCCGTTATCATGTTGAAAAACCAAATCGGGTCAAAGATCGAGAGCCGGGCCAAACTGTTTCAAATTTTCACAGGGAATTTTGATGATTCTCTCAACCCCCACGATGCTTCCAGTTTCAAAGGCCAAAAAATAGCTCCAATTCACACGATTTCCGTCACCATGTTTCGCAGTTAGAACAGTGTTTTTCGGCTTGAAAATTATCCTTTATTCGTCGTACAAAAAAGGCGTCAAATTGACCGAAAAGTTCTATCTTTGTCTCATCTGACCCAGCATTGATCACCAGAAGCAGGGTGTTTTATCAATATGTTCTGATACAAAAGTTTATCAGGTTTTAGGTGGTTCACTTGGTCTGCATCCTTTCAATCTTTCTCTCTTAAGTTTTCATTGCAGTGTTGATTTTGAAATTTCACATCCCAACTGTCAAGTTGAGACAGGGAAATCAAATTGTTTCGAAATTGATTTGTAGGGGCTTCCATTCTTGTGTGCATTTACAATTTCCCGTCAACTCGATGTTAAGTTTCCCTTTCATACCCTTGCATGTCGTTGTCTTGCAGATCATTTAGGTTAAAATAAGGAATTACTCGAAAAATTTCATGGTAGTGTGGTAAAATTTTCTAGAAAAAAATGGAATACCAGCATCATTGAATTGAATTTGCCGGTTACTACAATAGAATTATTGAATCAGTTTGTTTCACTGTAAGAGTTGGATACATGTACATGATGTGAAAACTGTGCATGCTATTTTCGTACATAGTATGATTAAAATATATTTAAACACTTTGAATTTGAGTTTTTTTCTAGAACCTCTTCAAACTTTCAGTACAAGCATTACGAAGAAAAGCAGCCTATTGAAGCTCACATTTAAATACATTCAAGAATGATACAGAGAAACGAAGGATTTCGAGCGTAACTGTGAGTCGGCTTAGGAAAGTGAGCTGTTTTTATTAACTCCTTCACCGTGAATAAATCGTCTGCGTGAGCTGTCTAAAAATTTAGTTTGAGGTTGAGAAAGTTCAGTTAAATCTTCAATAGCACACTTGAAATAAATTACGTACTTCGAATTCTGGCTATACTTATATCTCTCGTTCGTGCATCACCGACAAGATCTATCATTGGTTCAATAGTTCCTCTTGAATTTTCTTTCGTTAACGTATTCGAAAAAGCTTTTCGTTTTTTTCGCTTTAGGTTCGACTTTCAGTTCGCAATTTCGCTTGGTACGTTCGCTCGTTCGTTTAACTATACTGAACAAGAGTAATTTCAAGACGATAAACTTCCGTTTGATATAGTTTGAGTCTTCTATGCAATTGTTGCCAGGCATTCATGTTTGAGTTTTCTAATCTAAAAAATGTCCAAAGAATATAAGTGGTTTGAGTCGCCTCGTAGAGCTCTAATGCTCAACATGAGGAATAATATTTAATGAGATAAAGGGTAACATATCATCGCTGTGCCACGAACACCTTCAAATCAGCCAGCTATCTAATTTAAGTAACGCCTCGTGTCATACCGATGGGAGAAAATTATAGATTATTTTAAATGAAAGAGGCTCAAGGTAATGAAGTGGCCTGCACGAAGCGTAGACCTAAATCTTATCGAGATCTTCTGGCGTATCAAGTGAGTGGAAGTCTGCGAAAAAATACCTGCAACTGTGGCTGAGTTATGGAACACGATTCATGAGAAATGGAAGAAAATAACCACAGAGCTTCACAAGAAACTGGTGAGATTTTAAAGATGATTATCTCTTAGGTCATTATTCTCAGTGTATGTTATGTTTCTGAATTATTTTATTGTTGAGCACTTTTTACTGTCGCTCTAATTTAAATGCAGCCTAATTTATGATTGCTCACTATTTTCCAAGATTATTTTTGAAGTATATTTAAGTTTCTCACGAAATTTTCAAGCAATATTTAAAAAAATAGCGTCTTTATTTCAAGATAAAAGTCTTGTGTACTTTCCTGATACATTTCTGAGAATTTTTAATAAATCCTTCAGACAACTTGTACTGATGATGAGCCTTGTGCTCGGAACGTTTACCTTTTAATATCTGACAACAATAAATAATTTTAGCAATGTTGACTTTGAGAGTAGCAACCTTGGTGTTTTTATTTACGATTCGTCTGCGTACGAATGCGGTTCATGATGTTCTTCAATAAAATCATCTCTCCGTTTGCTCGGTATTGTATTTCACACCTTCCGGTATGCTTGTTAATTATGGAGCTATAGATTGAAAATTATTTCCAGGACAATGGGTTGACTCATATTTTTATTCATAAAGTTTTTCGGAATATAGTTTTCTTCATTCCATTCTCTCTCCGAAACGGAAGCCCCATAACTATTCTTATCTAAGATACTTTGTAAAATGTTGACAATTATTGACGTCTCATTCACATCAGCACGTGCATTTTTGGTACATCATTACTTTTTGACTGAAGTTTCCATGGCAACTAGTGGGGAGGGGGAGAGTCGGAGAAATTCTGTGAGGAGGACGCCAGGTTCTGCAAGGCTACTCGTATTATTCTTCCTAGCGTAATGCAACTGTATTACTACTCGTATTATTCTTCCTAGCGTAATGCAACTGTATTTCCTTAGAGCTTGTGTTTTGATAATACAAGTATAGCATACGTTCGTTCATTTGAAAATATGAACAACATAACTGTTAATTGAACTTGTAGCAACTGATGATAGCATGAATTGTATTTTTTGTTTTGAAATAGAAGAATGTGAAACGAAAATATGAGATGAGGTATTATCTTTAAAAGAACCTTTAAAAATTACCACACAGGTCTGATAGTGACATATTCTGGAGACTGGCTTATTTTACATTTTATTTATGGAACTTACGAAGTGGAATCGATGAACGATCATAGTCGCCAAGTAGTTATTGCATTGAAGCAGATTGATGATCATGAATATTTTGAAAAGTGTACACTAGAGAGACCTTATGCCAGAAAGGCTTAAGAGGGTACACCAATTATGTTTCATCCAATGAAGTTTTGAATAAAGACCGTGTTAAGCCTAACACTGTACAAGATGAACCAGTGACTAGTTTCGATGAACAAGTATCAATGGTTCAACAGTTCAACTGTTCTTTCACTTGAAAAGTTATTTCATGATCTTAAATGTAGCGATACCATTTGGTCTCATTCAATACCAAAAGTTTATTCCCAAATGTGCCGTTGAAAGAATGTGTTGATATTTACTTGTCAAAACTCTTCACTGGTTCATCTTGTATATTGTTGGGCCTAACACGGTTTTTATTCAAACCTTGATTTGAACTTGATTAACTCAATTATTTTATGTTTATCTACCAAAACACTCCTGCAACACAATGCTGACATTAATGCTTACAAATTTTCTTCCCATAGGACTTTTCAAGTATGCAAATGTATGAGAGCCACGAGCTCCCTCAACGAAAAAACTGCTGCTCTTTTTAAACATGTCCACAGCTTGGTGACCGACCGGTGGTCACTGAGGCGATTTCCATAAAGCGGTTGATCCACCGGGGGTCAGAGTCTCAATTTCCAAACATACTTTTTCAAAACAGAATGAAGGCACGTTCTATTTAATGCTTGCGATTTTCAGTATTGGTTACAAAGTTTGACTTTAATTTGAACAGGGTGTTGAGCTTCAGTTTATTCCTTCGGCAGCACATTCGGATCCGGCTCATTCCGACGACCAATGGCATGAGGCAGAGGAGACGAAAATTACAAGTCAGTTTTATTTCATCAAATCGTAACCAATACTTTATTCAACCTGACCTGACTAAACGCTGGACTAGAAGGAAACGAGGGAACTGAGAATCCTCTTACTCCAACCTAGAAGAGAGCAAGCCGCTCAAGCAGCTGAGCCCACGCGGGATCGACAAACCCACAGGGCACCTTGACTAGGAATGAGCAAAAATTCAAGGAGATGCTCCAGGGGGAATTGAAGTTCGAAGGTGGCTGGAATGTTACTATCGTAGGCCTCAATTTTTTCAAATAGGGTTGGGCTCTCGCGTGTGCGAAACGCTCTTCTCGAAACGTCAGAGTATAAGTAAGTCGCAGTAAACTATACGCTCTTGATTTTAGTCTGTTTCTGTCCTAGTTATCATGTTGTTTAACAGCTTAATATAGTGCTCTAGTTGTTACAACCCAGTTCTCATAATTTAATTCCACGAGCGCATCTAGTAAGAGCCCCTAAGCCTCCTAATCTCGGGCAAGGTACTACATATGATTCTATCACGTGTTCAATTGTCCATGTCATGATTCCTCCTGCATCGGGAGAAACGCAACTTACATACTATTGGGAAATTTACTAGCGAACCCTTGCACGCTGCATACGTTATATATTTTTTCGTCCGCTTCAGCTGTTGGCATGTTCATGGCAAGGCTAGGGTAATGTAAAAATTCGACTATCACGCATTTCTTCAAATATATCTTAACATGATTCTGTGTGTTGTTGTGATCGTATTGTTTTAGTTGTAATCGTGTCAGGTTACACATTTTAATCTTTTCATATTGTTTGTTGTGCAGATTTCAGTTCATGTTAAAAAATTTGAAAACACTAAATGATGTACCCTCTACCCACAAATAAGCGCTTGTCACTCAGGCACAGGCGCATTTGGTCGCGCTCTCCATAACGCCTGCACTTGTCCGCCCACCGCTTTACCTGCCAGTAAACTATCACCTTGACCCATTCATTACTACCCTACCGGTGACTCCGTTTGGTTGTCGCAATGACATGATAATTATGAGAATGGCTGTGCCTTGCCATCGCTCGTTCTAATGATGAATTGTCTCTGAAAGGGAACTCCGAAACAAAACAAGCGAACATTTTGTTACCCTATGTATGTGTACCTTGCGTAGGCATTTCACACTTGGCCGACTTTCTGTTCCTTGCGTCGGCAACAGTGGACCACACGAGGGGTGTGGGATGTGATGAAACAAAGCATAGCAAGTGCTACTATGCACGACGATCACAGGATTTTCTTGTCGTGAACGTGCTTTGCAGCGGTGCGTGTCGCGACTTAGAATTGGTGCAGTGACCAGCATCTAAGCCTCTATTTTGGTGTTTTTGTGGTTTGAAAGTGGCTTCAGAAGCATATGAAGTTGTTGCTCAGTGAACGTGATAAATAGTGTTACTCGTCCTACTAATTTACTTCCGAGTTCCCCTCTGTGTAATTTGTGCCTGTAGTTGCTTAACTAAGGTCTTCAAGGATATGACAATGGTGAGGAAGATCCTAGAGAGCTGGCTATTTTAGAGAAGGAAGAAAAAGATTTTATCCTCGAGAATTAGCATCATATGAAAAATTTATTATGCCAGTAGGTTCAAGGGAAGGAAAGGTCTCTACCAAAGTAAAAGCAAAACTGCTGAAGTTGAAGTAAGATTCTGATCAGGTGATGATGAGCTTCACTTAAACAAAAACAAAAAAAAAGAAGACCACAGGCCCTGGTGCCATTACCAAAAGGAGAGTGAAAGTTAAGCATACTGAGCTTTAATCCCTTTCTTGTGACTCATTCGGTAGCCAACAGAAGTCTTCTAGTAACAGTTCTGGCACTTTGAGTGATTCTAGTAGTAGTTCTGACGGCAGAAACCCAGCAAAGTGAAAAGAAGACTATGAGATAAGAAGAAAAGGCGACAACGCGTGTGTGAATTCACCCAATATTATTAGTGGAAACTATCAGCATTTGGACATGAGGAAAATCCCATCGTTTGATGAATTTGATGAAGATTCAGATTTGAACCTAAAGCAAAACTCCAGTCTTTTTAACACTACCGCTGGCAAAATTCCTAAGGCTCAACACTATTTTGGATTTGAGAGTTGGAAACCCAACTGCAAGGTGTAATACTGAAGGCTTGCAAACCATTATGGTCTGTTAACGATTCATGTGCAAGTCTGAAGAGGAAATTGAAAGCAGGGTACGATAATCAAACGCTGGCAAGGAAGAGTAAAAATAAGGGTAACTTTGTGCAATCAAAGCACATGAATAGTGATAGCATGTATTTGCTTGTTACTCGTCTTGAAAAGCTGTTTGCAGTTGCCTATCCTTGCAAGGGTGGTGCAACCAGTGGAACTTTACAGGAGAATTATATACCTATTTTGCCACGAAAATCATGGAACATGTGAGAACCCAAATTTTGGGGCATAGAATGGTAAGAAAGGAGGTAAAATGGGAGTTAAAAATATTTGACAGCTTGTATGACCTTGAAGCAGAAAAGAAGGAGACATCAAAAATTGAAGAAGTCATTATCAAGGCCATATCAAGAGATTCAGCGTCAATATGAGAACCAGCAGAATAGGGGCTTTAGTTACAGTTTATGGAATGTGAAACCCACCTTGTGTGAGAATACTCCAAGGAAAGTCAAGAGAATACTACAGCATTTTTGGAAAGGAACCATAACTTGCAGGTACTGTGGACGTAGTGAACACGTAGAAGATGACTGTATGTCCAAATTGGTAACTTGTTTTGCTTGTGGTTCCCGAGAGTAGTTTTGACAGCTGCCCTGATAAAACATGGCATGATAGAGGGAGAAACAAGAACTTCCATTTTAGTGAAGATGTAAAGTTTTCCAACAACAGAAGAGATCCTGAGGTCCACTATAACCATACCATTTTGCTAATGAAACTCAGAGATCCCATGATGTAGGGAATAAGGGAAGTGTTAAAGAGCACCGACCTGAGCAAAAAAATCTGAGACAAGCTGATGTTTGTCACGTGAGCAATCATCATTGGCAACACCCGCAACGACGTCTTTCGGGAAATTGAGATACTCTGGCTCACTTGACAGGGTTGCCAGATAGCTATTTGAATTTTAGGCCAAATTTTTACCATGAATAGGCCAAAAAAATGGCTGAATTTATATTTAAAGAAACTAAAATAGTAGTTCGATACTCCAAAAGTATCTTAATTCTACTTGCCATTCAAAATTCTAAATACAAAGGAAAAATAGATATAACTTGAACTAGTCTTCAAGGAATATAATAAATTCTACTGATTCTTCATCCTCAGTAGAAGTTTGAAAAGTTGAAACAGCGCTAGAAAGGTCCTTCCTAGTTTTCCGTTTGAGACAAGAGGCTCGATTTGAAGATTATAAGTTGGTTTAAAGAAAAAAGAGTTTATCAAAGAGAGGAAAGAGGAAGGCACCATTTAGTATGGAGATAAGAGAATGAGGAATCTATGCAGAAGGAGTATAGAAACAGTAGGTAGAGAAAAACTTCATGAAATAAGAAAAAAATTGAAGAAGAATGTCAGAAGTGCAGAAAAACAGGACAGTAGTGAACCGAAAAAGGTCGTCTTTAACAAAACAAAAGACATTTTATTTCAACAAAATGAAGGCCTACCAAACTCTCAGCTCGTGCCCTCACATTTCCCCCCTGGGAGCTCTAATTCCCATAGATACAATAATTGTATCCCTTTGAGGTGTACTCGATTTGAAATTAGCTAGCATTCTTGAGGCCACTTTGAAGTCCTTACAAGATAGAGAACTATAGTTGAAATGTGCCTGGATTTGCACTATCGCATCTAGCATTCTGGCTTGTGATCTATTCCTGGGTTTTGTTTAGACCGCTGTTACTGCGGTGCTCGTCATAGCCGTGTGATTTAAGGACTTGTCCTTCCGTGAAGGCATCGAGGGTTCGAGTCCCGGCTCTGGGTGGCGATTTTCTCCGTTGGGTATAGGGGAAAAACTCATAGCACAATACCCCACTCTATCCAGGTGGCTGAAATGGGTACAGGTCTTGACCGGGGGAAAGCGTCATGGCGTCCTGGCATTTGAAAAACCAATGTACAAGGTGATATGTATCATGCTTGAATTGGAAATAAATCATCTTTAGATGCCGATGTTTGTTTGTTTGTCACCTAGAACATTCTTTCAACAATAGCATTGCTAACGGTAGTCACAAGGCAATGAGCGCACAACCTGAGAGCTCTTTCAAGTTTTTGTGACTATGTATTCTAACTTCCAAGCCAAAACTTCTTTGTGTCTTTAGGAATAACACCATGTTCAAAAATGCATCCTGCTTCTAGTCTATGAAACAAATTTTTCGGTTCTGCTGCTCACTGATGTTGATACAATCCTGAGCTAAATGCAGCCTAGGCAAATCTGCAAGTTTAATCTCTACGAGCACCGGAAAATGACAAAAAAGCCAGAAAAAAGCAAAATTTTAAAAACAGGCCAAACTTAAAATCTCGAAGCCAAACGCTCGCAAAAAAAGCAAAATTTGTGATTTTTGGCCTTAATAAGGCCAAAATGGCAACCCTGTCACTTGAGGATGTGCGAGAGCTGGGACTTTGGAAATCCTCCAGCAGTTCAACTGATAGATTACGGTCACAAAGATTCTTAGTTTTGAATAACGAACTGAACCATCGACAGGACAGTTGTCTTAAAGGCTAATCTGAAATGATGGTTGACGGTAATGAAGACAAAAATAGCATGGTATAACATCCGTAATGCAGCAGAGTCAAGTTGTCATCTGAGCCCAGGAGCAGCGAAGATGGGAATGTGGTGACAGCAAAATTTCAGGTGAAATCCAGACAAAATGCAGCGAGAAGAGAGTTAAGGCTGATACACATCTGATGAGGACAAATCAAAAGTCCAGTGGTGCATGTGATGCTAATATTGTGCATTTGCTGCCAGGAAAATTGACGACGATTCCCTTTATTGCTTAGGGCAGGGAGTATCAGCCCATGGTAGGTAGTGGTGCAAACGCTAACATCATGGAGAGTGTGAGTCAAGACTGCGGGGGATGTATCGTTGAACGTTTAAGGAATTTTTAAAGCGTTAGGCAGTACATTTATTAAAACTATAGTCAGGGTCAAATTAGTCAGTGAAACATTAGGATTGCTTGCCGCTTCCTATTCTTTTGGTGTTGTACAATGTGAGAAGTTTGCATTTGATTTAGTGTTGTGCTTGAATTCCCTAAAACAAAATAAGTTATTGATTGACATGTCTAAAAAAATGACTTATAGACTGGATAAGGACAATGGCCGAATTTTGTATTATTTTTCTGATTTGGTAGAGATAAACCATGTTGTGCATGAAACCATTACAGTGTTGGCTGCTTGAGATGTTGATGAGGAAGGAAATGTGCAACTAGCATTTCTACTGAGGTTAAACTTGCAAACCTAGAGCATGTCATGTCAAATCATATATACTTTTTTGAGTAAAACCATTGAATTCAAAATTACGCAGCTCTGATAGCATAATCAACTTTGATGTGGGTCATGAAAATGTTGTAGCCGTTAAGTGTAAAAACAGGACTTCTTCTGAGTGTACTAGAGTTCAGAAAGGAGAAAGGTTAGGGTATGTCAGCACCTTAGAGGAAGTGCCTCTAGAAAGTGACGAGTTGGAGTATTGGTTACAAGAGAGTCTTAAGAGTATCTCCTACGTGAAAATCTACAGAATTTTTCATTTAATTATTTTCATTTCTATTGCAAGAAGGGGAGCGAAAATGCATATGGATATAAAAATCGATTAAAAAGCACATTTGCTCCTGTCAAAATTTTTGATTTTCGCAATTAAAAAACAGTTGTTGTGCGAGCATAAAAAAAAACAAATATATTTGCGCAAAATAATTCTCCTCCTACGAAAATAAATGTAAAAGCTGGTCTCAATTGACGCGGATTTAATGTGGAAATGGCGTAACGAAGGACATTTTTGAATTTCGAGTAACAAAAAAATTGTTGAAACATACATACTGTACGTCCAAAATTTAGTTTTCTGTCAAAAGAATCCTAAATTTTTTACCATAAAAATCCAATTTGGAATTTAAATAAAATTCCGCTTCGTTACGCTGTTTACACAGTTTTTCCGCGTTGAATGAGACCTAAATCACGTTTCTACGTAGAAAACTGTAGAAGAAGAATTGTTTTGAAAGTTAAGAAGACCCATTCTGAGAAAAAACGTAAATAAAAATTTGAAGTCGGGTAACGGATTTCAGAAAAGTTTTTAAGGAATGACGCTGAACCACGACGTTCACATGGAATGCCAAAGACATGCCTCAGCTCGTGGCTGCCCTTCGAAGTCACCTGAGCGCCATTTTATGACGCACGGGCTCTAAAAGTCCATGCACCAAAAGGCGCTGTTCAGTTTATATTGCGCCTGCACCATAAATGCGAAAGCAACCAGTAGCGAAATCAATCGGAAGGCAAAGTCTGGCCAGGAATACACGGCATGCAGCAAAAAGGAACAACCGTGCAAGGGAAGCTTCTGAGGAGATGCCACAGTGCACCACCACGATGGCCTACATCTCAGTGCTGCTATTGCACGAGACTTCTGGATTATTGCATTCAAATGGCTGTATCTTGTATACCAGAATTATGGACATGCTGTGCTGCATTCACACAACCTAAAAACCGAATGGATTAGATGCAAAATGAACGTGCACAGTAGTGCCACTAGCACCAGCCGATCGCGCGCACCCTTCGCTGGCCCCCTGAGCGTCTCGCTGTACTCCACTCCCCGACGCGTAGCTCGACAACAGTTGTACTATAGTAGATAGCGGTCTGAGACTTGGACACTATACAAGTAACATAATCTGCTGTATAGAACTGCAAAAAACTGTAATTCAAAAATTTGACCAAGCTTAGGGTTACTTCTGAGCTAAATATTTTACTTTATCATGTTATTGTATGAAGTAACATGATAATGTTACTTCTGAGCAAAAACAATTAGTGGATGAAATGCTGGCAAGATCTCAGAATGCCATTAGCTGTCAACTGAAATTTTGGGAACCTGTTAACGAGGAATATGACTGATAACGCAGTGCAAGATGATTGTTAGCGTTAGACATAATTGAGTGTGGTACTTCACTTTTGAGTAGTCCTATCGTACAAGTAATGCAGAAATTTTCTGATCTAAGTGAACGAGAAATTCGAATGTGCATTATTTATCGTAAGCTCTATGGAACTATTACTGAGAAATTTCCAATGCTAGATATATCTGAACATTTTCACAGTGGGAATAATACAAATTTTTTCATTTAGTCGCACTTAATTAAAAGGTATCATCAAGTTCCATTAAATGCTGAGAGCTGTGGGTATACTGCGTTTAGTACTCCTCATGATCATTTTTAATTTAAAATTGAACCATTTGCTCTCAAAAATTGTATTATTTGTAGCTTTCCAAAAGAATATGCAACAAATCCAGAAGTTTGTTTTCATTAATGTCTTAGTATACGTTGATGATATTTTGATCCTGAGTTAAACGTTTATTGAACATTTCGAATCTGCAGAAAAGTAGTGAACACCTTGAGTTAAAATGAAGTAACAATTTCATCGTCTGAATTTTTTAGCAAGCAAGTGATTTTTTAAGGCAGATAAGTATTAGAGAAGATGGTTTACGTAAATTTCCAGATGATGATGATAAATTGCGTAATTTTCCCAGACCCACAACGGTGAGTGAATTTCGGCAATTAGGTAAATTTTGGGAGGAGTTTTCTTCAAAATTATTCGATATCTGCGAGACCCTTAACTGAACATACCGGGGGTCAAAAACATTTTAAGTTGAATAAGAATGAAGAAATGGAGCATGCTTTTCTTCAATCGAATGAAAAGTTATTGTAGGAGATTACGCTATCTTGTCTTAATTATTCTGATGCAGCTGCCCCGCTGGAGATGACTGTGCTATGGGGGCTGGAGGATGCTTGATGCGAGTACAGCGGGCACGTTACAAGGTCATAGGGTATTCTGTCACTCAGCTGCATGGGCGGCACTGCTTTGAAATGTAGCGGGCGCTACCGTTACCGCTACACGCTCTAATTGTAACGGGCACTACCGCTACACCCTCTAAAAAAAAAATTTTAGATCGAAAAAATGCTAGTAAAATTCGTCGTTTTATTAAAACAAACGAAAACGTTTCGGAGACCAGCTCCATCATCAGTTCTGTAAAATACAAAGTGTTATCAATTCGACGTAAGCATGAAAACACAGTCGATAATCAATTCCACAGTATACAAAAGAGAGAGAGAACAAAGAACAACAATGCATTAACTATTTGAAGGGGATACGAGCTAAGTATGTTGTCTAAAATTTTTTCCTCAAAAATGTGCGAAGATTCTAAAATTGCAAGGTCAAAATCACGGAAAGAACTGTTAAATATTTTAAAATTATCATCAAGAATAATTGGAGGGCAAATTTGCAGAGTGGCCTAACCCACAAAATCCTGAATTTTCGGGCAGTGATAAGCAAAGTGGGATAAGCGACAGCGTTTCGCACGTATACTGAACAAGGAATTGCTCAGTCGTTTATGCCACTCTGGCGCAAACAAAAGAGTGGGGCTTCCTGTCTGGCTGTGGCATAATTGCAGCAGCAGGTGCATGTTACCATGACAACGATGAGCTGTTGCATCACAGTGAAGAGTTGCATCATGCGTACACTGCATTAGCTTGACGGCAAGCTCATTAGCAGGGCTGCCGAAATTGGTACGTTCGTGTACATCTGGTATGTTGTGCTCCAAATGTCACTTTGTTGCAATTGTTGTTTGACGTTAGCCTGAAGCGGCGAATTTTGGTACGTTTCAAAGATTTTTATTTGTTTAAGAAATTAGACCCCACCAATCGATATTAGCCTTATTTTTGGGCAATTACAAAACATTTCATGTAAATGGGAGGTAAAATAAACGAAATGTGTGATCAAATAAAGTTACGCAACGCGTTTGATATCAGTTAGTAGTTTAGAACTCATCGCATCGTCACCAATGTAGCGCTACACTTCTGCAGTCCGAAGTTTTATGTGCACATTTGAAATAAATATAGAGTGTTAACAATTTTGATGCAATGCTAGTTTTTAATTTGCTAAAATTGCTTATCCATGACATCGTTTTGTTAACTCAGACTGACAAGCATTTGAGTAATGAGTATGCTTGATCTGTTCTGCACTCGTCGAGTATTGGTTCGGCTTTTGTACGTTTGCTGTGGCTTATTCCCCGCCTAATTTACTGTCACCTGACAGTGAGATTGTGAGAGTCAGTCTAATTCAGTTACTGAGTGGAATGAGTTTCTCGTTGTGTTTGGTCGCGCATTGATTTAAAAACTAATGTTTTGTTACCTGTTATTGTTCTTCAATCAATAAGCGTTGAGAAATAATGAGTTTTAAGCAAGTGAATATTGAGTATTCTTCCAATAGTGAGGACAGCGATGTTCTGAGACAGAAACAAAAAGTTATATATGAATGGAAAGTTTCAATAAAATTACAAGCGGTTAAGAAATATTCATCGTGGCTACAAGTCAGCAAACTTAACTCCAGCAAAGGGTATTGCAAATTGTGCATTAATTTTTTTGAGATATCCGCCAGCTTAAGTCAAATAAAAAGACACGAGAGAACTGATTAGCATAAAAGCAATGCAAAGGTTGATGGCAAATTGATCAAAGTTACTAATTTTATGAGAAGTAAACCGTCAGATCACCAAAACAAAGTAGCATCCGCAGAACTAAAATTGTGTGTCTTTATTGAAGAACATAACCTACCCATTGCTGTTTTAAATAATTTGCCTGTACTCATTTCTAAGGTACGTTCTGACTCAAAATTAGTCAAAAACATCAAGAGCGCACAAACGAAAGGTACTAGCATTTTTTCATATATAATAGATCTTGACTCCTGATGCTTTAAACAACCTGGCATATAAACTAAATGCGGCGAAGTTCTCCCTTATTATTAACGAAACAACAGATGTTTCTATTTTCAAGCAACTTGCAGATCTTCTGGTTACCGCTATTTTCGTATCTGCGTAAATTGCACTTTGAAAGTTTTTTTTTTACAGGTTCCAGTGAAGCGTCACAACCATACCCCCACTGAATCTTCAGAATAGAAAACATTTCATTATACTATAAATAGCTACAGAGCGTGAAAGGTAGTGTTTTGTTCTACACTACGAATCTCACCATAGCGTGTAACTTATGTAATCAACAAGAAAGTGAAAGCATGAATTGCTTTGCTAGATAAAAGAGGCAAGCATGTGAATGTTAAAAAAATTTACCTGAGAGGAAGAAATAGTGTCAACAATTCTTAATAATTTCCCAAAGTACAAATCCCACTCCAGTGATAGTCCTAAATTATATTTCAGTACTGATCTTACCTACCCAAAAATGCATTCGTTGTACACGGAGAGAAATTCTGATCATCCCGTCAACTTATTCGTTTTCATGACAGAACTCAAAAAATGCAACGTAGGAATACAGTTGCCAAAGAAAGACACGTGTGCTAGATGAGATGAGTTCAAGATGAAAAATAAAGCAAATCTAGGTGTTGAAGAGAGAAGACGTAGCTATAAAAAAGTTCATAAGGAGCAGATTACACGTGTTGAACTTGCGCGCAAGGAACTAAAGGAAACAGAAGAGGAATGTCGCCAGCCTAGTTCCCGCCTACTGGGCATGACGTTTGACCAGGAGGAAACTCAGCCGATTCCTTACCTCAACATTTCTGTTGCTTTTCATACAAGGCAAGTGTGGTTGTACAACCTCGGAATAAATACATGACATGATAAGGGCCACAAGTTTGTCTAGCAAGAGATCGAAGGGAAGCGAGGAAGGTGTGAGATCGTTTCATCTGGTTTAACTTTTATAAAGAAAAATCATCTTCATAATTACGACAAGATTCATACATTTTAAGACTGTTGTGGCGTACACAACCGCAATAAAAACATTGTCGCTTCCTTCATGTTTATCTGTATGAGTACTCACATGAAGGACAAGTTTATCGATGTCCCAAGCCGCAGTCATACGTCACCTTTTGGACGGTCGACATAAAAGGAAGCAAATTTAACTGGTTGAAACTGAAATGGCTGAAAGTTTCCCAGAAAAACGAGTGCTTGATGCAGTAAAAGTATTCCAGCGATCACCACAAGGAACTTCGTACTATTGACTTCAGCAAACGCAACAAGCTATCTGAACTTAAAACCGTCCTCCTGGAGCCTTTTTATAAAGAATTAATGAAGCTTTCATTCGAAAAATTCACAAACCTGCAAGACTTAACTGCTTGTATACCATCTCATCTTGTGGGCTTTTTCACCAATCTGCCCCATGAAATCAGAAAAAGGAAATCCAATTCTGAGTGTATTCCGGATGAAGAAACTAAGGTGTAGCTTAAACACAAAGTTGCTCAAGTCAATGTTAGAATATAATTAAATCTACTTTCATGTCCATTACACATTGTATTATGCACGCAGGAAATAATTTTTATATTAGGTTAAAATATATTGAATATCACGTTTATCTGAAGATCGCGTCCATCTGAGAATAGCAATCGCTGAATTAGTGTTGAAACGCTTGCATCGGGACTTATAGACCCATGATGAACATATTCAACCTAGCCTAATTCAAAATTAAGCATACAATTAATTATGTTCGTCGCAAATGTGTTCTTCTCTTTTGTATCTATTGTTTCTTTCGACTATCTTCGCAGATTTTTTTCTCCAATTACGCACAGTTAATATTTATACCAGGATGATAACTTATGAGTGTTAAACTTTGTGTTTGACGGAAATTATGATTAAATACTAATCCATGATTTACTTTTTGTTATGTTTTATCATCCTTCCCTGAGAAATGATTTAATTTGCGTTACAGATAGAGGAGTAAAAAATATGTAGACTGTCAGACCACTAAACGCGTCAAAATCCACTGAAAGCATTTTATAATAATTTTGCTGGTTTTCTGTGGAGATAATGGTGGACTGCAGTTTTGGAAATTCTCAAACCAAAACTAAAAAATAAAAACTTTATCACTCTAATCCTTACATAACGTGTCACTAGAAGGAAAACATACAATTGTTTTCACTATTCCGTGCATGAAAATATTGTAGATCTCTAACCAATCTAATTATTTGCCTTCTCTTTACTCACGCATACGCCTCACTGTCGTTTCAAATTGTTTAACACTTGAATTAAAATTTGTTTTCATATATTATTAAACACCTGCATGCACTATACGCCATAAGAGTTGATTAGTTAGTGCAATATAGAGGGTGTTCCAGAACATGAGGTACAAAATTGCTCACTAATTGGAAAATGGCGAAGTAAACACTTTTTCTTTTATGGAATTTGCCAGCAAAAATTTCGGTTTTTGAAATATTATCTTTTTATTATTTTCAAGGATAAAATTTAATGACACAATTACTCGCAATGTTTATTTTGAATTTACGTGTAAACACTTCTACTTTATGAGAGTTTATAAGAATAAAATTCAATTCTAGGGACATATTGTAAAATAGTTTTAGCGAGGCCAGACGTGTTTCCTAATATCCGGTAGTCGCTAAGACTAAGATGTAAGAAGTGCATTTATGGAACTCATTTCGAATAATTTTGTAAAGTAAATTCAATTAAAATATCGCTAGTAATTGTGTCATTGAATTAAATTAATCTGTGAAAATAATGAACAGCGATTATCTCAAAAACCTGATTTTTTTTTGAAAACTTCCTAGAAGAAAACAAGTTTATTTAGCCATCTTTTACTACGTGTGTAATTTTGTACTTCTTCTTTGGAAACAATCTGTAAATTCAATTTACGTTGAATCGAAGACCATCATTAAAATACTCAAAAAACATAATACAGAAAACATTAATCTGCTGTTTAGGCCACTCTGCCCCAGAACGCATGGCGCGGTGCAGCAGGACAATATATCCGCGCTGCTGGTTAGGCCACTCTGCCTGAAAGACATCTACGCCGCTTGGAGGTGAAATGATCGCTTAGCCTACTCTGCCAGTTTTGACCCCTGATTTGTGGGTTAGGCCACTCTGCACATTTGCCCTACAATTGCACTACACATCTAGCATGTCTGCGTATAGCAGAATGAGTAAAATGAACCAGCAAGTTCCCATTACGAAAATTGCTTCCGCGGTGCTCTGCCACTCTTGTGTAAATATTGCGTGACGTCATCCGACGTACGCCGATGAGCACTGCATACAACCATATTTACAAACTACAGAAGAGCCCATGAGCACGGGAATTAAGTCCTTGTGCCCAAAAAAAACACCGATATTTACTTTGCTAACCAGTATTACACGTAAACGAACTCAAGGTAAACGCTTACTGAATAAAAACTTTAATTCACGGGCTAGTTTTTCAGATGGATAATCGAAATAGGGTAAAGTGCAATACAAGTAATTTTCACATATAACAGGACTGTTGGAATGCGATATTTTCTTGATAACAACTTCTTAATTTAGGAGTGTGCGATTCCAAAAGGAAAATCATTGTTACAAAATTTGATAATTAAATTCCAGTAGATAATTAAATTCTGTTTGTATATCATTGAAAGCAGTTAATGTAAGCCCTGTTTAAAAGCGTTTCGATTCCGTTAATTTTGAAAGTGTTAGAACAAAAGGTAAAAAACAGTTTCTAATCCCGTAAACCTTTCCTTAATTATTTGAATGAGAAACATCAATCAATTAAATTTACTATGGAAATTGAAAACATAAAGCTATCATTTCTCGATTGTCGTGTCGCTAGGAACTGAGAAAAATTCGTAATTTCTGTATATCGCAAGCCAACGTTCACGGGATTGGAACTGTTTTTTAGCTTTTGTTCTAACACTTTCAAAATCAACGGAATCAAAACGTTGTTAATTAAACAGGGCTTACAATATTTGCTCATCTTTCAGTGATCTACACGCAGAATTTAATTATCCACGCGATTTTCTGAAACAATAGTTTTCCTTTTGGAATTATACACTCCAAATTTAAGAAGTTTTTATCACGAAAATATTGCATTCCAACAGTCCGGTGAAATGTGAAAATTGCATTCATTGCACTTTGTCTTATTTCGGTTCTTCATCTGAAAAATTAGACGTGAATTAAAGTCTTTATTCATACCACTCTCCTAGAGTTAGTTTACGTGTAATACTGGTTAGCAAAGTAAATGTCGGTGCTTTTTTTCGGCACAAGGACTTAATTCCCGTGTTCATGGGCTGTTTTGTAGTTTATAAATACAGTTGTGCGCAGTGCGCATCGGCGTACGTCGGATGACGTCACGCAATATTTACGCAAGAGTGGCAAAGCACCGCGTACGCATTTTCGTACTGGGAACTTGCTGCTCATCCTCCTCATTCTGCAATACGCAGCCATGGCAAGATGCGTAGTGCAATTGTTCGTGAAGATGATTTTAAAATAATTGACAGTTATTTCTGTGATTTTGACCTTAGAATTTTAGAATCTCTGCTTGTTTTTAAGGAAAAAACAATTTTAAACCATATGCTCAGCTCATATCCCCTTCAAATAGTTAAGACATAGTTGTCCTTTTTTTCTCTCTCTCTTTTGTATATTGCGGTATTTATTATCGATCTTGTTTTTATGCTTATGTTGGATTGATCACACTTTGTATTTTACAGAACTGAAGATGGAGCTGGTCTCCGAAACATCTTCGATTTTTTTCAGTAAAATGACTTCTTTATTTGCATTTTTTCGCTTATAAATTTTTAGTGAATCTGCGATTTAAACAAAGTAAACATCGGTTTAGACCCTTTAAATTGTAGCGGTACTACCGCTACAGTGAAATGTAACGCCACTGCATTAGGCGCTACTGTAGCAAAAATTAGTAGAACACTGTAAATATATATCGTTTTACTATTGCCAATAACTCACAAGCATTTCATGATATTAAGACGTTTTAAAAACATATCAACGCAACTTTATTATAGTAAACCTAACTTAATTAGTAAGGGTTAGATGAGTAAGTGTTGCAGCTATTTTTATTAATTTCATGTTTCGCCATCCCTTCATTGATGTCTGCTTCAATCAATGAATCAATCGGAATAATTATCAACATATACAACATATACATTCATCTTCAAGTTAGACGGGATTTGAGATATAGTGGTCGCATGAAAACTACACGGAATAATATTACAATTTAGTTGCTAAACTTTTCCTTTTAGAAATACCAGCATTTCAAAATGTTTATCTTATAAGCTTGCACGTTGTGGTTTCAGGACGTCCTTTCCTAAATAACACATCCTCTCCACAGCAGCACTAGAAGGGATTGGCGTGTTGTAGTGAACGAGAAGCTCTTGGAACGGTTTGCAGGGAAAGGATTCAGGAGCAGGCAAAGGAGTGTTCATCTGACATTCCAAATAGTTCTTTCCAAATCGTTTTCCTTCACTGGCATGACGGTGTTTTCGAATGTTGTGTAATTCATCAATGAACGAATCAATCGTGTCATTTTCCTCGCTGCTGCTGGTAGTTTATGTGAGGCTGCCTGAAAGTTTTCCTTGACGAGAGAGATCTTTTTTTGTCTGACATCTCTCAGTTTACATTCATCTTGATACCAGATTAAAAATTTATAGTGAGAATGGAACGCTGAGTCTATACGATTATAAATTGGCAACAAGTGAACAGCACTACTCCAAAATCCTTCCAATAATTTTATTCTGTAATCTATATGACTATATTTCAAATGTAGCGGTAGCGCTGTAGCGGCGAAACCTCATATTGATACTGTAAATATGTTGCCTACCGCTTCATTTCCTAAAATGTACCGCCGCCACTGCCCACCTCTGGGTATTCATCTACTACGTTTTCTAAGGCTGAGACAAAGTATGTACTCCACTTTGGAGCATAAATTGATTGATTTTAGGTGAGGGATCACGGTATTTTCCTTATTCATATATGGTACTTGGTTTATTCTTTAAACCGATCACAAGCCGCTCTGTTTTTTCCATAACATGGCCATTTCCAATTCGCTCATGATGCGTACATTTAATGATATTGCTGAGTATGATTTCGAACAAAGGTAGAGAGCTGGAAGCGAGAACGTAATAGCCGATGCGATATCTCTGGGTGTGTGCGGTCCTGGTGAGTGTCTCGGGGATGAAGTTATAGAACTAGGTTTACGCTCTTTGTTAGGAGTCGAAAAATTGATAGACGGTGGTGGAGACTTATTTTTAAATTCTTTGCATATGGGTTTAGACAATTTAAAGCAAAAGAAAATACGTCTGAAGATGCCCCAAAATGATCTGGGGCTTCGAGAGCTTTTGGTTGATGATTTGACACAGAAACCTTCAAAATATAAAATCAAGATCTCGAAAAAAAGAGGAAGGACTCTCAGGTCAATGAGAAGAAGAGGACAATTACCAAGAGAAGAACTATTGCTGGTGGTTTGTGAGATATGTTTGGTGGAAGCTTAGATTTACCATAGTATGTGATGGCCGGTTCTAAGGCAAACCCCTAGTTCTGAGGGAGAACCGTAGATTCATCCACAGCCTATTGCAGGAATTCACTTCAACCCCGTTTATAGCAGAATACATGATGAGGTGTTGCTTTTGTATGTGAGATGTGATCTTATGAATCAATTATTGAAGTGAATTGGGTAAAAAATTTGATGATTCTTGCTTCAATTTTTGTTACGAAACTTTTCTCTTTTAGGTGATGCTAAGGTTAATGTGTGTACAACGGAGTGCAGACATGAAATTGAAGTTGATATTAGTTATGCTATAGATATTGGATGTCTTAAAATTTGTGCCTTAATAGATTCGGGATCTGAAGTATGCATATTTAAGAAAGAGGTGGTTACTATGCTGATAAAGAGAGGTACACAGTTAAATTTTGATCAAGTAGAAGATTCTGTAGTTATAGGAATTGATGGTCGAAATGTTTTTTATGCAGCACGATTCAATTCAATTGTCTTCTTAAGGGTTAAAAAATTGATGTGAGAGAACCATTTGCGATAGTCGAAAATGATGCCGTGCTATGCTGTTGTTTAATTGGTGCAAATTTTTTTCCAAAGAATAAAATAACCATTGACTGTGCTAAAGTCTTTCCCTAAACTTCGGCAGTGCTGGTGAGCTGGTTAGTTAATCCATTAAAGTTTTAGAAGTTTTGGAGGAATCTGTCTCTCAGTTTGATTGGTTTCTTAAACTTTGATTTATTGATTTATCAGGGTCAGATATTGATGAAGACACTGTTGAATTTGTAGATCAAGAGGTTATTGTATGAGCTGTAAAAAGTTACGTCATTACGCAAGCGAGACGTAACTTTAGGAATAAAATTTATTTTTGAAAACTCAGTTATCCGAAATATTCAGAGTAATGATTTTACAATCAAATCTCTAAAGACAAAGATCAACAATAGTGTACATGAGATTTTTGGAAACAACATTACCTTGATCAGTTTGGAGAAATTACAATTATTGAGTATCGTGTCAGATATTGAGGTTAGAAACATATGTCATTACGTTCTAGTTGTTCCATTTACGATAATGATTGATGTAAACAAATTTCATATTCAACTTGCACACATAGGCATTCAAAAGATAAACAACTATTGCTGGTGTGTGCAATCTGTTAAGCAAAATTTTTGGCATTCAGCTACTACTTTAATTGTTTGTGATGTTTGTGTTTCGTGCTGGCATTGCCAACTTTATAAGTCATCTCCTCAGTTAGTGACACACTTGAACTCAAAAATTGAAGTTCAGCGAGCTGATGAAATCCTCGTAGTGCTATTCATCCCCATGCTTAGCATTCCTCACGCAAGAAAAAGCGGACCAATTACGAAGCACTATCATGCTCTTTCTGACGTGAAAGCGTAACCTCCTTCTCCGAAACACGCAGAATTACACACAACACCCAGTAATTCAGCGCGTTTATAGTTTCTTCATCTCTAATAGTTTAAAAGGTGATGAGTTGCTCATCAACGATTCAATAACGGGCTGAGTTAGTATCATCCGGCGCACAAATTATCAGCCATCATATGTACGTTCAACCTTCAGTGTTGTCCTCAGAAGCCCAGCTCCTCTTGACATCAAAGATTGATCTCACTTCTCCATCTCTCCTTGTGGTCAATGTGACATGCCTTATTTTCTAGTCACCTTCAACAATGGCCTTCCAGCACTGCTCTTAGCGCTTCTGTTTTAAGCTAAGTTTGGGTGTCATTTTTTATTCATATTGTTTTGAAGGTGATATAGTGTTATTAACTCAAATAACTTTGCATATTACGAGTAAACAAAGTGCTTGCGCATTGTATGCAGTACTGTTCAAAGTTTAGTTTTCTCTGAATACTTCTCTGATGCAAGAAACTGTCAAGCGTTTCTCTTGTAGGAATTTCAGGACAAATGCCATTTGGATATCTTCGCGGTTCCAAAGATTGTGTGGTAAAATATCTTTTGCATTGAGTGGTAACATTTTTGTGGTCAGCGTTTTTTTCACATTTTTTAGCTGAAATTCCTCCAGCACCGTATCTTACCCCACCATTGTTGTTCCAAAAATGAAAGGCGTAATCCAACGTTGTTAAGAAGAAGTGAGCGAGTCGTGAAATTTAAATTTATCCTTTATCACATTGCCAATGCCATTCTCCTTCAAGTTCCAAGTATTTCGAGTGCCCAGGTGAAGTCAACACTCCAGTGCTAGCAATAATTTAAGGTGCTGAGAATGAAAAGTTACTCAAATGGCTCATGCGTTAGAGTGCCTGCACACCAAAAGACTGGAAGCGAGCAAGCAAACGAGAGAGAAAGATGTCAGGCGAGATCTATCGCACACCAAAAGATAGCCAGTTGGCTCCTAAATGTCATGGAGAAAGGTCTATTACAAAAAAAATCGGTACAAGCATGTGTTTGTAACGTTGAATTTCATTCCTAGTTCATCCTATTGCTTTAAAACATGTTATCTGTCACTGCGCTATGGCTCTTTCGAGTTCAAAAGGCACAGTACAGCATTAACTTCGAATATAAGGAGTTCAGTCTACGCTGGAAGAATTGAGCAGCGCACCTCCCTCGTCGACATCTCACTGCACACTGCCAGACGCACGGTCTACCATGGCCAGAGGCTACCCGCTGCAGCTTTCAAGCGTGAAACCATCTTGAAGTCGCTTTCTAGCTTCAGCCAATCTTCAGTCTTTCTCCCTTGCTCGCTTGCTTGCTTGCAGTGTGTGGACTCCCATAGGAATCCATGTTAATCAATTCAAGCTCGCTAGCTTGCTCGCTTCAAATCTTTTGGTGTGCAGGCACCCTTACGACTAGAAGTCGAGCAGAGCTACAAATATAAAGGCCTACATAGGCGATCGATAGCGTTTTCAAATGACAAGCGGATTCATGTTAAATCTTTATAAGTCACCGACATCTTAGCTACCTCGATTTGTTATTGCAATTTTGAAATTTTAATTTTCTTCGTTAAATTGTGTTTCATTAGCGCTCTTAAATAGGACTTGTGATGGAAAATCTGATCATGAATGACAAAAGTTTACCAATTTTAATCATCAAGGTTCGACACAATAAACAAATTTATCCGGAAGGCAGGTGTAAAGTGAGTGCTTGGGCATCACGACTGCAGTGATGCATGACCACAACTTTTCCTGTTACCGGTCATATTTATATTGATGTTGATGGAGAAATCTCTTTAAACTGACATCGAAGCTGCGGTAGGCTGAAGGAGGAAAGACCCCAATCGACTTATCGTTTTCCTTAAAGATTTACTTTGGCAAAGCAATTGACATGAAGTCAAACAGACTATTCTTCGACGTCTTCTGGCCTTCTAGCCTGATGCTCCAAGAGTCCCAGAAAATTACCAGTGGTCAAAAACTGGAAACTTAAGCGAAGAAAATTAAATTTACTTCGAGCTCTCAGAAATTTCACCGGCATAATTTTTTTTCTGGTGGATCGAAACATTTTAAATTTTCATCCCACTGTTTGACCGATCTCTATTGCGCGCGAACTTTTTACCGAGTTTGATAGAGACGTGATATTCTATGCAATTCTTTGGAATTTATTTTCTTGAAAGGCATTTGAAATCACGAATAGGAAAAGGTTTTTGAAAAAATCAATTGGCAATAGACTAGTTCTTTATAACATTGACAAACACGAATTCTTTATAACATCACAAATTTCACAAATTTAGTTTGCATTCATCTTCAGGTATAACGCTTCTAGTTACAAAAAATACAGATCATAAATGATGTACAAATTCATCATAATCTTACATAAAAATTCGCATATCAAGGCTCTTGCCACTGCCAATATACCTCTAAACAGTTTCGAAGAAAACAAGTCGGTTTTAATCTTGTTCGTGCTGGTGAGATCTTAGGAAACACGACAGATTAACTTAATATAATAAAGTTTTCATGCTAACCGTTGGCTTCGTTCCAAAATAAAAATTTTGATATTTTTTGAAACGTTATTAGTATCCAAGATTTAACATCGTCAAGTTTTTATCGATTCAGAATTGAATTAGGTAGTTATAACCTCAAATTGAATAATATTCATAAATATTTTGGAAATAGTGGAAAATCCATTCTTTGGGACTATTTCTACACAAAACTAAGTGATAAGAGTGAAATTGCGTTAGCAGTTCATTTCTCCATACTGTAATACTAAAAACACCTGACACGAAATTCACCAAAAATGTACGAATGCGTGTTTTTTACTTCTCTGATTTACTCGGAGTAGTCTCATTGTGCTGGGAACGCAGAAATCGAAAAGCAAAAACGCAAACTGAAAATTCTACAACAATTAAGTTTGACCTGTTCATTCAAATCCATATCAATCCTAAAAAAATATAATTTCGCCAAACTGCGGTAAAATTAATCATTTTCTTCGGCGGGGAGACTGCGAGGGGCTGGAATGTGAAACAAATCAGTCAGATCTTTTAATTTAGAAACCATTTGTAGCTCAATCTTCTCACAACAAGGGTCTATCATGAAATGTTCGAATTACGGGCCTCCATGATTTCTGGCATGGATTCAGAGAAGAATGAGACCAGAGTGAATTCTAAAATAACACAGTTTTACACAGTAGGCGGTGTAAATTTCAGCCTACTCTATTGAATGATCATGAATACCGTATTTCTTTTTCTTCAATGTTTTTGAGTTCGTATAATTCGTTTGCTTAATGTAGTTCAGCATATTTCTGGGGATGGGGATATATGCAAGAAGGTTCGTGGTCTGTAGCCCAGCGATAATGATACGTAAGCGCCCGCTGCAATTCAAGCTTTTGAATACCGAGATCTACACTTCCATTCAATTCAGAAGAATTGCTTAATATATTCTAGCAAGTGAAAACAGTGGAAATGGTTTCCTAGTCTTAGTACAAGAAACCACGTAACACAATGAGTAAAAAACATGCTCCTGTTGAAACAAAAAAAATACTGTAGTGTGTGCCGCTTTCCAGCGAATGGAAATTGAGTGTGTCGCCGCCTTGCAGGAGTGAAAAATGGGCTGGGTTGCATTTCATAATGCGAAAAACGTTGATGTTGCATTCGTGCCAATGGAAAAAGTGAGCCGTTTTCATGTGAATGAAAAGAATCATTGAAGCTTCAATGAAAATGTAAACTATGCTGTCCAGTAAAACTCAGATTCAGAAAGAATATTACAATAAGAACAGGCTGGGTCACTCTTTCACTCATTGTTACCGTCTGTCACTAATCAACTATGTCCACTCAAGTAGGAGTGAAGAATGATACATCAAAAGAACTGCTCGTGTTACTGCAATCGATGCCTTGAGACTTCAGTCAAACCACAGTAATATACTACAACACGCCACACCTAGTACATCTGTGAGCGAGAAAGAAGAAGGAGGGGGAAAAGTTTCTTGTTATCCGTCAAATGCTGTAAAAGACAATGGAAAACAACCAATGTTGGGACATTGGGATTGAGAACAGTTGGGACGAATGTTTATCTAATTTGTCAATCGATCTCTGGACAGCAAGGACCGTCGCAATACTTGCCGTCGGCCACACACGACTGTCCTGTCCCTGAAGTCTTGTCAGTCCGTTGCCAATCCAGTGCCAATTAGGCAGCTTTTAGCGGTCGAATTTACCCAGAGACAAACTTTAACTCTTTTATTGTCTGGCTTCCAAACCTTAGCACAAGTCTTGGCTGGACAGTGTTACATCGATCGGGAAATCTCGCGAAAACAAGTAGTAGTACTGATTTAGCTTGATAATTTGGTTTAACGGTCTGGAACATTTTTGACAGTAGGGAATTCCTTCGGAGAACTGAATCATAGAGATAAAAAATTATAAAAAGTACAACTTCAATGTTTTGAGAGTAAGTTGAGTGTTTGAAGTTACCAAATGTGTTTGAAGTTACAAATCCATACAGGTTTCGCTAAAAATATTACGTTTAATTCGCAGGGACCAAGTAGAGAAGATGAAGAAGTTTTCACAAAACGGATGCGAAACGGAGATTGGAATGACTCGTACAATGACTCAAAATGAGTAGGTTAAAATTTGCTAAATAGAGTCCTAAACTACGTTTATTGTCAGCAACCGTGTAATTTTTACCCGCCTTGCAGGTTGTTCAGAAACAAACAAATAATTGGGGAAAAATGGTGCAGTTCGATGTAGTTTGCTGAACCAGAATTTGGTGTCCTCGTGTTACTAGATTATATTTTATCGAGCTATATTGAGCTGTATTTTGCTCAGTTGTGTTGTATTACCTTTTTTTGTTGATTTACTTTGTATTGTATCATAAAGTCTTGAATTGTCTTATGATGTGTTATTTCATATTGAATTGTTTTATATTATATTACATTGTAGAATGTCCTATTACATTATGTTGTATGATATTATAGTATGTTGTATTATAAGATATTATATTTAGAAACTTGAAAACGAAGAAAACGGTTAATATTGAAATCATATTTAATTGAAATCCACTAAGTCTGATGATAAAATATCTGCAAAGAATCTATTCGTTCCATAAAACGTTTCGGAGACAGCTCCATCCTCATGCAGTAAGTCAATGGAACTATGAATCTGTAAAAAATTGAGAAAAGAAAAATTGTAAAATTTAAGAAACACGAGTTTGCATTAATGATTGAACTATAAATTTGCGACGGAAAAGAACTGCTTCTACTATTAAGAACGTCTTTTTTTGGCTGAGCAGAGGGATTCTAAAATGCGTAAGCCTAAATCA